>CANXYI012304059.1:0-18416 GCA_948208565.1 Hura crepitans | reverse complement strand
GAATTGGGTAGAACATGTACGTATGCTATGGACATGTAATGTATTTAAGTAGACATAATCTGCTCATATAAATAAATTATTTCTATATGCTCTTCTTGTGATTGTATGATCAGTTGTGATGTGTGATGTTGATATGAACTTAAGGCTCTATATGTACATGTTTTATCTGTGGTCAGAGGCTTGAGTTTCATGTCTGCTTAAGCTAATGTTAGGCTGAGAATGGGGGATCTGATGGGTCCAAATGTTGTGAAATATTTATAGAAGTGTTAAACAGGCTTGTTAAAATTTTGGGATAGGACCTGGGTAGCCGTTATGCAACTAAAATTTTTAGGATTTTGGAAAATGACTCGTAATTATCTAGAAGTGGCTTATTTGTATGGTTATACATTGATATGATATAGAACCTATGGAAAGTGAATTTGGAAACAAAGTAAGTTTAAAGGATGTAAGTAATGGAAGTAATAGGAATAGTATTAGTGACCTAGTAGTGTGTGCATCACCTATGGGGTCTCCTAAGGGATCTAGTAGAGGGTGTCACATATATCCATCATATGTCAAAAATCCATTTTAAACATGACAACATAGTGCATTCATGCACACATGACATCTTTTACCAATAAGAACACTCGCACAAACATTAGCGCGCTTAATGATTTAAATAGGCATAATGCTGCTCATGGGCATAACGAGCTATTTCATGGCATTCTAACACTCATTTCAATTATGATACATGTTTCCATTCATGAAAATACCATATGCATGCAATTCTAGACATGAGCACCTAAATGTTATTTTCCGGTTTTTATTCGCATAATGCATTTATAGCACAAAATCACATATTTATAATTTTTATCGCATATGGTCACACCGAAATATCATATATCATACATTTATCATGTCATAAGTCATAAATAATTTTTATAACATTTATTTCAATTTTTAAGCATTTATTTCTATTTATTACATATATGACATAATATAGATAATTCATTAATTAAGTATTTAAGCCAAATCAAAGTGATTACACTTACCTAACAAGGTTGTACGGGACCCCTAGAGTTGGCTCGTACCTTCTCCATGCCTCGGGAGGCTTGGTTTGTCATTTTGCCTACAAATACAAAAGGGCATAAACTTTAATAAATAATATAAAATAATCTAGAAGTGAAAAAAATATTTTGAGCCTAGATACATGCTCTACAACATCATAGGAACCCATAAAAAATAAATTTGTGGAAAAAGAAAACATGAGAGAGAAAGTTACTATTCACCTCAATTTTCTTTTAAATTTTTCTCTCAAAATACTTCGCCATTCTAGACAATTTTGGTGTTTACGGACTCCTCTTGGAACGCTCATCATTTTAGGTGTAACCTTATGATATGGGTCCCTCCGAGGAGAGAGAAATCACAAAGAAAGTGAGATAGAGTGAAGTGGGTAGAAAAATGGAGATTTAGGGGGTGGAGGATGGTGTGTGTATATGTAAGTAATGAGGGAAATTTTTCCTTTTATATACTTTTTGAAAAAATAATTTTTCTTTATTTTAAAAAATTATTATAACTGATAGAACGGTCAGTTTTCCTCCATTCCTATCCCTAAAATTTCATAAATTCAAGCCCTAAATCCTCTCAAAATCTCGTGCCAAAAAATTAATATATTTTTTGTTCCAAATTTTGCATAAAAATAGTTCCCAAACTTAGAAAAATTTAATTCCAAAGCCATTGGACTATTCAAAATATTTAAGTATTAGGTTGTAATATTTTTAGATTATTTTGATCAATTTTTAATTTATTTTACGATTCAGCTTTGCTTATGGCATTATTTATAAGACACTACTGTAAAATCTCAATTAACATTTTTAACTACCCGAAGGACTTCAGATTGGCTTCAAACATTATCTAAAATTCTCTTGTAATTAATACTTCCCATTGATATGCTTAGTGCGACTCGGGTCTCGAGAAGCACTATTCATCTCGAGAAGTACTATTCATGAAAGTTGAATTTTTGGGTCATTACATCATGAGTCTGCTGGAGTTCTAGTGGTAAGGCTAGTTTGTAGGCTATTGGCCTACATGTTCTATCACTTTGTATGGCCTAATAAACCTTATACTTAGCTTTTCTTTCTTGAAAAAATGTAACACCTTCTTCTAAGGTGAAACCTTGACAAATACCTTATCTCCTACTTCAAACTCGACATATTTCCTCTTGAGATCGATATAAGACTTTTGTCTATCTGAAGCTACCTTCAATCTCTCCCCAATGATCTTTACGTTCTCCTTAGCATCTTTGATCAAATTTTGTCCCATGCGCTTTATTTTACTAAGCTCATTCTAGCATAATAGTGTTTTGTATTCCTTGCATAAAATGCCTTATAAAAAGCTATTCCTAGAGTCATTTGATTACTAATGTTGTAAGTGAACATGAGACAAATGCTTCATCATAAGCATAACATCATATAAATCATAACAACAAATCACTCAATTATCACAAGATTACCTAAATGACTCTTTCTAACTATCTGTCAGCCTACGATTGGAATGATGTACTTAAACTCAATCGAGTACCCTAGGCATTATGAAGCTTATTCTAAAACCTCAAAGGAAATTGTGGGCCTCGATTCGATATGATTAAAGATGGCACTCTATGTAACTTGATGATCTCATCTATGTATAATTCAACATGCTTCTCCATTGAATAATCCATCCTTACTAGTATGAAATAAGCTATCTTGGTAAAATGATCCTCTACAACCTATATTGAATCATGCTTGTTCCTAGTCATGGCAACCCCACTATAAAATCCATAGTGACTCTATCCCATTTCCATTATGGAATTGTTACAGGAGGTAACAACCCAAATGGAAAATGATGTTCTGCCTTCACCTATTGACAAGTGAGGAATATAACAGCTCTCTTTATATAAGGCCAATAATATGACAACTTCAAATCCTAAAATGACATGTGTGTACATAGAAGTGCTTTTCTTATAGCTTTGAATTTGGGATAATGACACTAGATAGCTATTATCCTACCAAATTTTTGACACGAGGATCTCGACTAGTCTATTATGTTATGTAGCTTTTTCTATGTGTGAATAATGAGGTTTTGTTCTTTATTAGGTTTTTTTTTTAAAAAAAGTTTTTAGTGAATCAAAAACAAAAAGAAGTTATAGTATGGTTATGTGATGCTCTTTATCCAATTTGAAAGGTTGATTAGATGAGGGGTGTCACATCTATAATTAAAAAAATTCCCTTTGACATAGAAATTTAAATCATTCATTTTTCACTGGACATATACAACATTCTCTACATACTTCCTATTAAAGGCTATTTTACAAAATAATTTACACATAACAGGCACATCAAAAGTGATTTTCAACCAACTTTATGTATATAAACATCAAAATGACTTTCTTTTCTTACCCTTTCTAACTTGATAAAAAATAATTTAATATATAAGAAGGTTATAATTTTTTGTATATAGAAATCTATAAATTTCATGTTGTTAATTAACAGTAGATCATATTCCTTTTCAAATAATAAAGCTTCCTTTCAAGTCCGATTTCACCAAAACTTTAATAATTAGTGTAATTTATCTAAGAAAATTAACAAATTAAAATATATAAGATTTAAACCAAGGATAAAATAGTTAAAGGGCTATTTATTCTACATTTACATAACAAAATTCAGGTGTTTTTACTGAAATTTTTCGATATAGAAGTAAAATATGAATTCTCAACAATTGAAAATCAAAATAGTAGCATCAAAATTATTTCCTTTTTATAGTCAATAAGAGAAAAAACAAGTACTTAGCATGTTTATAATAATCATGAATGAAATCAAATATTGTTCACACCCTTGGTAATTAACTAAGTATTGATACTTGGTCATCAGTTAGGTATAATTTTTCTAATATATTCTTACTGCCACTATATTGTATTAAAAAATAATTTAATATTGACTCTTTTTTATAAATAAATGTAAACGAAAATAGTTAAAAATGAAATTTTGTCAAAGAGTAAACAAAAAAAGTGGTAAAGAACTCAGCTCTATAATGTGAGTGAGATTAACCATGTAGTAAGTGTGATATAATTTTAAATTAACGTCAAGTACATTGGGTGTTTAAAATTGCAAAAATTATATAGTTCTTAAGTTTCTCAAATTTATTCATCTAATGGAGAACATAATAATGTAACTTAAATGCGATCATTAAATTTATTCACACCTTTGAAAGAAAACAATTTCAAATTGTACATATGTATTGAATCTCATTATTACTGCATGACCAACAGCTATTGTCATATAAAACAAATTTGAAGTTTTCATCTTATAGTTTCAATGATCTAAAATAAACATAAAAAGAAAAGAAAAAGTCGAGCGCTAACCAAAAAATTCATTTGTTTTACTTGTTAAATATTTGTCACCCATTCCAATTTTAGTAGCCTTCATATAATAATTCCCAAGGCTACATTCTAGCAATAAATCACAACTTTTAGCCCAAATTAAAATCTCAACAACTGACAGTAGTCTTCCTTTTTCTTGAATTCCTAAATTCTAGCTTTAGTCCTTGTTTTCAAAATTTAGCATAGTGAATCTCTTTAAAAATTTTAGAATCTCAAACTTTCTTTGGTTTTTCCTCTTTTATTGTATCTAAGATGCTTTGATTTGGCCCTCTTTTCCATTTTGATTTGCATCTCTTAATCTATCACATGTAGCATTATATTTTAATCTAACAACTATTTAGCTACCATATTGCCAATTTAACCAATACAAAAGACACTTCTAGTCATCAAACTCTTTTTGAACACTGTATAGTCTTTCAAAGGAATTTGGTATTTATTTTCTTCACTTTCATTTTGATTTCGTATCTAACTAACACCTTGAAGATTATATTCTTCTTTTTTTTAGTCCCTACCCAATATCAGCAACTATCAACTTAATTTATCCTCTACTAAGTCATTTTAGTTTTCAACCTTCTCAATAATCACTAAGATTTACAATTTTAGGTTCTAATTTCTAGCTCTTATGTCATGCTAAAAAAATCCTAGTGTTATGAATAGTACTTCCTGAGATGTGAATAGTGATTCCCCAGGCCGAGAGCACTAATTTTACTGAACGAAAATATCAATTATAAAATAACAATGATTGGAATTTAAAGTCAAAATGAGGTCATATAAGTGGTTAATAAATGACTGTGAAGTTTTATGATAGTGTCACGTGAACAGTGACCTAATTTTAGCTAAACTATAAAATATTCAAAAGTTGCTCAAAAAATTCGGGTTTTTATACAACCTAATACTTAAAAATTCTAATTAAGCCATTGGCACTAAATTTTGAATTTTTAGATATCAAGAGGTAAATTTTTGAAAATTAGGTAACATTAAAAGTAGTGAATTTAATTGGTTTTCTCCATTTTTCGACCTCTAATTTTTAGAGGAGTGTGGGGCATAATAAATGTGAATTTATTAAATAAAATTGGCAATTAATTGGGTTTAGAAGAGGAAGGAAATTTGGGGAAAGAGGAAGGAAAAATATGTTGAAAATAATTTTTTTTTGAAAAGTATATAAGGTCAAAATAAAAAAGAAAAGTTAACCAGTCACTACACACCACCTCCCTCTCTCTTTAAGAGAAAGCCATCAGCTTTCTCCTTCCTCCTTCCTCTATTTTTTCTTCTTTCTCGTCCCTTTTAAGCATAATCTTCCTTAACCAAAAATAATTCAAGATCCCTCACACCTTCTATGTAACGCCCGAAAAATCATCGTTTGGTGAACAGTAACCTTTGAGCCCGATATAGTAATGTTTAGGGCACTAAAGGGCAACTTAGTGGTCGAGCGGGGTTTTTATCAATCAATCTTTGAGTGACCAAAAAGTGATGAAAAAGAATGAATTAAAAATTTTAGTAGAACCAATAAATTATTTCGAGTCGAGAACTGATGAATAATGACCATAGTTGGAGTTGTGCCGAGACAGCTACAGGAAGTGCCTGGACAGACCTAAAAATATCATACCCTGAAGCTCAAAAATTCCAATGAATCTATTGGAAAAGGAATTTTAATATTCTAAGGTCGTTCAATATTTTTTAAGAATTTTTCAATTACGAGGGTGAATAGTAACCTAGCTCTTAGAGGAGTTTTGGGCTAAAATTTTATGGGACCCTTAATGAATATAATCGAGGATTTTTGGTGGTCTAGAGAAATTATTATGAATTTTCAAATTTTAAAATAAAATAGAATTAATTTTGGCTATCTGATCAACAAGTGGTGCGATCGTGGCTATCCACTTTACTTATACACCTAAAGAGACATGTATGCATATGTATATTATAAGAAAGAGCTTATCTTCTCCCATTTTGGCCAAAAAGCTGACACTATTTCTAGCCATGGGAGTCCTCCATTCTTCACTTCTTTCTCTCTCCTTCTATCTTAAAATCTCCCAAAAATTATATGGTTCTAAACTTTCATGATACACTAAAGCTATTCCAACTGACAGAAGTGGAAAAGGATGTCCATAAATGAAGTTATGAGCACTTGATGAATAGTGCCTTTTGGGTGAGTGTGATTCTTTCCAAGGTTTCTTATTTTTCTTAGGGAGTATTTGAGGTGTAGATGTCATCCCTTAAAAGAGAATTCCATTTAGTGTTATGTATAATTTTATAGGAATTTTCAAAGGTGGAACCCTAATATGGAAGTATGAGAAATGGTAGACAAATATGGAGGAAGATGGATTCAAATTAGAGGTGAAATTGCAAATAGAACTGCAAATTTATCAAAAAGGCTAAAAGAATAAATATTAAGATAAGGTAAGAAATTATTAATACATAAACAATGAGTGGGCAGAAATTAAGAAAAACCAACGTCTGGAAATTTTATAGAACTTAGGATATAATTGTAGTTTTAATTAATAGAGACCTAAAGTTATATGTATAGTGCAATCATTATAAAGAATTCCATAAAGTTATATTGAGCACATTATTAGATAGTGTAAAAAATAAATATTATTATAAATATAATAACAATGAGAGTAAATTACTAAATCTGGGAACCAAGTCATAGTAATGCAATGTAAGAAACAAGTAACATAAAATCCATGGAATATAATATTTTGGTGGAAGTGAGGTGAACTGAGTATATTTTAGCAAAAGAGTGAAACTAAAACCATATAAAAAAGGAGATAAAAGATAATCAAATGACATTAAGGAAAGGAGTGGAACTTGAGTTGAGAATATGATAACTTGATGAAATTAGAAGGATGTTAACTTGAATTTGACTAATAAATGAAGTAAGACGATTAATGAAAGAAGATGATTTATTATGGACAATCTAGATAATAAACCTAATGGCTATGAAAGATAATTGAAAGGGAATATGGGATTATTGGTTGCTTATACACTAGATAGGTTGATCGATCAACTAGGGATTAGCAGCTACTAGAGGTTGAGTTTGTATAGATTTTAACCTGTGTATGGCAGATGCAGCCACTGAGTATTGATTTGAGCCTACACACTCTGAGTATTATGAGGCCTATAGGATAATCCCTACTACCCACTCATAAGTATTAGGAGGTCCATAGACTGATCCCTATTACCCACTTGTGGTTATTAGGAGGTCTCATGGGGCTAATCCCTACTATCCACCAACTATGTTGTTATGATAATTGTATTAGGATATTGGGAGGTCCTACGGGGCTGATCCTTGCTATCCCCTTGCAAATATTAGGAGGTCCTCGGACTCATCCCTGCTATCTACTTTTCCAATATTGGGAGGTTCTTAAGAACTAATCCCTACTATCGGGCGAAGGGTGTGTACATACACCGAATTCCAAAATGTGGACCACTGTACAGCTTGGTCTTTTCTCTGGTTCCCGGACTGGGTAGGTGTAGCTACCGAGGCCCAAAATGGGGGCCACTACACATTGTGATTCCCGTTATCCAATGGTTAGGAGTTCTTCCTAGACCTTGAGGGTATAAATGGATTAATTAAAGAACTTGAATAGATATCAATGATATGAATGAAATAATTGGAAGTTTAATTATTATGATTGAGATAACCTGTGAGTAAATACACCAAAGCAAGAGATAAGCTGAAAAGAGAGATTCAATAACCTTATGTAATTTTAGTAAGATACTTAAATGAGGTAAAAGACTAATGGAATGGTGGCAAAATAGGAAAGTAGACATGAAGAAACAAGCTATAGAAGGAATTATCTAAATCAAGTAAAGTAGATAGCAACCTAACCATATATATATGCTGAATAGGGCTTAATAATAGAGACTAATAAGGGAATAGTAAGAATAGATGCTTAAATTATGTAAGTCATGTAACTAATGTATGGTTAGAGTAACTAAAATAGAGGTATAGTAGTATGAATCACAACTAAGTAGTAATGAAAAGATAAGTAAAGATGAAAGAGTGTAACCCTAGGTTAAAAGTCTAGTTGATGTAATATAAATTAATTAATAAATAGTCATAACTGGAAGCCTTAATAAAGAGATTAAAATTAGCAAATAGATGGCATTAGGAGATTTTTAGATGCATGTGTATGTTTATAATACATGGTATGTTTAGTTAAATTCACCACTGAGTGCATACTCAATGTATCGAGTGTCCGATGCATAGGTGGTAGATTTGGAAGGTTTGATAAGGATGACTAGTAGTATAGTCGAAGACTATCCAGGTATGATATGATTTGACTAGATTATGATGTTTTAGTAGATAGAGGCACTCGTGCATATTACTGTGGGTAGTTAGGTGTTATAATGCCTAGTTAGCTAGCGTGATAGCCTATACTTATGTGAAACAAGCTTCTAGCTATAATCACAGCATAGACGGATATTTGGCAGTAAGACTAGGCATGTGAATGTCATACATTGGGGAGGTTCACCACTAATGACTAGACCGATTAAATAAAATTTCCATCTTGAATAGGAGAAACCCAAGTAGAAGTTAAATGAAAGACCCCTAGGGAAATCTAAGGATGGGTAACCTCACATGAAGTAGTAGTCTTTGCTTGTTTTCTTCGAGAATGGGTAGGGGTGTTACATTTAGTGGTATGAAAGTGGGTTTAAGCGGTTCTTGGCAGTAATGTATGAGTTCCTTAGGAGTTTTGGATGTGGACAATCGATACGCTGCTAGTAAACAAAGATTGTTGATAAACAATTGATGAGATAACTATGTGAACTTTTTGAAAAAGCAAACAGTAGAGAAAAAGTGATGGTTTTATGACTTAGGGTGATCCTCTTCCTCCTAAGTTAATGCTGCTAATGTTGTTACTGAAGCCATGAAAGAGTAATAATGTTTTAATAAGGAAGCATCATGCTCAGTGGATGGTAGGAGGGGATAGCATAGTTAATTGAGCAAATAGAGGATAAAAGCATTTGAATGAAGGAAGCATAGTACATTTGTACGTTGAATAGTGCTTGTCAAATAACTAGCAGGTGATTATTAGGTGGCTAAGGCTCCTGATGAAAGAGGAATGGTGAAAATTGGCTAAGTATTGGGAATAGAGAATAAATAAGAAGAAATGAGGAGTAGTATACTTTCTAGAGCTAGAGTATCTATTAAGAGGTAAATAATGCTATAAGGAGAGAAATAATAAGAGAGGGAAACCTAAGGGAACCTTAGGAGATGGAAATGATAGAATGGACTTAAGGGTTATTAATGAGAAACAAATGACTAGCGCCTTATACTAGTGAGATTAAATGCCTTCAAAACATAAGAAAAGGAACTTAAGTGACCCGTGAATAAAGCAAGTTAGTTGCTTATAGTCTTTAGGTATATTAAAGGGAGTTGTTATCAACCTTTGAAGGGTATCGAAAGTTATGGGACTAAAGCATGGGATACCTATATTAAAGAGCAATAAAAAGATGAGAGTTAAGTAGAAAAATAGGGTTAGTGAAGGTAGAAGTGCATAAAAGGGAGATATCAATGAGTAGCAAAGAGTGAATAATAGGACACATTATGGTAAAAGAATTAGGACAAGACTGAGGATAGGAACTAGTTGTCAAAGTCCCTAAGGATGAGGGTTATTGCTTTTCCTTGATACATTGATTACCGGGCTCAGGCATTACATTGTATAGCTTAGGTTACATCTTGCCATTTGCATAATTGCATTATACATGACATTTTTTTATAATGAAAACTCTATGTATGTGTTTTGACAATTAAGCATGGCATAATAGTAGCCCTGATATAGAAGGGACTTAACAAAGGGAAAGATAAGAGAGAAGAATAATATGATGGTTGTAGAAAGAGAGTGATAAGGAAACCATGTGTAAAAAGAGGATAGAAGCTAGTGTTGACCAATGAGTAAGTATAGGAAAGGATTTAGATGTTAATGTAAGATCCTACAAGGATGCAGTGAGAATGAAGCAATGAGAGGCATGTAAATAGTGTGCGGTAAATATAAATAGCTAGCCTACCACTTTGAAACATAAAAGAGGAAGTGGATCAAGTGGCTAGTGCACATGCATAAGAAGGTTAGAATACAGGAACTATTAGGCACCTGAGAGGAACCTAGAGACTAAGATGTCTTGAGATATTAGAAGGAGTGAAAGTGTGGTTAAGTGGAGTAATTGGAACAAAGAGTTAAAGGAAGAATAATATAGTCTACATATAAGATGAGCAAGGAAGTCTGTTAAGGTGAGATTAGGATAAAGTGAACCAAGGGTCATGCTAGCAAATTAGATGAAGAAAGGTATAACCTAGCATTTAAAGAGGCTAGAGGAAAGCTTAAATAAGAAAGACTACTACATCAAAGAGACATGTGTGCATGTGTATAGTGTAAAAAAGAGGTCATCTTCTCCTATTTTGGCTAAAAAGTTGATGCCATTTCTAGCCATGGGATTCCTCCATTTTTCACTTCTTTCTCTCTCCTTCCATCCCAAGATCTCCTAAAAATTATATGGTTTTGAACCTCTATGATGCATTGAAGCTATTCCAACTGACAAAAGTGGAAAAAGGATTTCCAAAAATGAAGTTATAAGCACTTGATGAATAGTGCCTTTTTAGTGAGTATGTGATTCTTTCCAAGGTTTCTTATTTTTCTTAGGGAGTATTGGAAGTGTAGATATCATCCCTAAAGAGAGAATTCCATTTGGGGTTATGTATAATTTTGTAGGAATTTTAAAAGGTGGAACCCTAATATGGAAGTTTGAGAAATGATCGATAAAGGTGGAGAAAGATGGATTCAACAATTCTGGAGTGGCTTTGAGATGACTAAGAGCCCACTATAAGTGAATTTAACTGAAACATACTTTTTATGTTAGGAAAAAATAGGATTAAAGCCTTGGGTGTGTGCATGAAAGTGTTGATTTCATGATTGTTTTTGTGGATAAGTATGTGAAATGCATGTTAGGATGTGTAAATTGAGGATATAAGGTGATAGGGATGTGATTTGGATGTAGAAAGAATGGGTAGATATGTGATTCATGCATGACTAGGTGTATGTCATGTATGCCATGGCATGGATGTGGAGGTATGGCATGATGTGTAATATATGAGTGACATGGGAAGAATAAGGAATTGTATAGTTATGTGAAAAGAATCAATAATGCATGGTGTAGTGATGATGTAGGTGAGATGGATATAAAAGAATATGACATATGATAAGAAAAGTGAAAAATGTTAGGTGAAAAGATAAGAATTTAATTGAGATAGGTTGTTTAGGATTTAAGGTTTAAAATGATGGATAAACATGTTAAGATAAGTAAAATGTTTAATGGTGTGGATTATTTTAGGATATAACAGGTTGAGGTGAAAGGAAAATGAAATGGATTGGGAGGTTGATGAGGAAAAGTTACTAAATGAATAGTAACTTTTACACAAAAAGGACCCATAACTGTCTAGGAAAAATAACGATAACCCGTAATTGTCCGAAAATATGACCTAATAAAATGAATGAATAATTATGCCTTATTGACTTAAACATAGATTAAATAAATATTTGGTGGAAAAGAAAAGTGGTTACCTGGTTTAAATTAAAGCTAAAACTAGAAATAGAACTACAAATTTATTAAAAAGGCTGAAGGAATAAATATTAAGATGAGGTAAGAAATTATTAATACATAAATAATGAGTGGGTAGAAATTAAGAAAAACCAACATCTGGAAATTTTATAGAACTCAAGATATAATTGGAGTTTTAATTAATAAAGACCTAAAGTTATATGTATGGTGCAATCATTATAAAGAATTCCATAAAGTTATATTGGGCATGTTATTAGACAGTGCAAAAAATAAATATTATTATAAATATAATAACAATGAGAGTAAATTACTAAATCTGGGAACCAAGTAATTGTAATGCAATATAAGAAACAAGTAACATAAAATCCATGGAATATAATATTTTAGGGTATACGGAAGTCAGGTGAACTGAGTATATTTTAGCAAAAGAGAGAAAATGAAACCATGTTCAAAAAGAGATAAAAGACAATCAAATGGCATTAGGGAAAGGAGTGGAACTAGAGTTGAGAATATGATAACTTGATGAAATTAGAAGGATGTTAACTAGAATTTGACTAATAAATAAAGCATGATGATTAATGAAAGAATATGATTTATTATGGATAACCCAATTAATGAACCTAATGTCTATGAAGGATAATTGTAAGGAAATGTGGGATAACTACTTGCTTATGCATTAGATAGATTGACCGATCAACTAGGGATTAGCAGCTACTAGAGATTGAGTATGTATGGATTTTAGCCTATGTATCACAGCCACTGAGTATTGATTCAAGCTTACATGATCTGGGTATTAAGAGGCCTACAGGCTGATCCCTGCTACCCACTCATGGGTATTGGGAGGTCTACAGACTAATCCCTACTACCCACTTATGGATATTGGGAGCTCTCACGGGGTTGGTCCCTGCTATCCACCAGCTGTGTTGTTGTGACAATTGTATTGGGATTTTGGGAAGTCCTATAGAGTTGATCCCTGCTATCCCCTTACAGATATTGGGAGGTCTTTGAACTGATCCCTACTATTTACCTTTTGAATATTAGGGAGGTTCTTAGGAAATGATCCCTAATATCGGGTAAAGGGTGTGTACAGACACCGAGGTCTAAAATATGGGCCACTATACAGCTTGATCTTTTGTTTGGTTCCTAGACTGGGTAGGTGCAACTGTTAAGGCCTAAAATAAGGGCTATCACACATTGTGATTCATGTTATCCAGTGGTTAGGATTTCTTCCTCGATCGTAGGGGTATAAATGGATTAATTAAAGAACTTGGATGGATATAAATGATATAAATGAAATAACTAGAAGTTTTATTATTATGATTGAGATAACCTATGAGTAAATACACCAAAGCAAGAGATAAGCTGAAAAGAGAGATTGAATAACCTTATGTAATTTCAATAAGATTCTTAATGGAAGTAAAATACTGATGGAATGGTGACAAAATAGGAAAACAGGCATAAAGAAATAAGCTATAAAAGGAATTATCTAAATCAAGTAAAGCAGATACTAACCTAACCATATATATATATTGAATAGGGCTTAATGACAGAGACTGATCAGGGAATGATAAGTATAGATGTTTAAATTATGTAAGTAATGTAACTGAAGTATGGTAAGCATAACTAGAATAGAGGTATGGTAGTATGAATCACAACTAAGTAGTAATGAAAGGATAAGTAAAGATGAAATAGTGTTCGTAACCCTAGGATAAAAGTCTAGTTAATGTAATATAAATTAATTTATAAATAGTCATAATTGGAAGCCTTAATAGACAGATTGAAATTAGTAAATAGATGATGTTAGGAGATTCTTAGGTGCCTACATATGTTTATGATACATGGTATGTTTGGTTAAATTCACCACTGAGTTTATACACAGTGTATCAGGTATTCGGTACGCAGGTGGTAGATTCGGAAGGTTTGATAAGGATGACCAACAGTGCAGTAAAAGACTATCTAGGTTTGATTAGATTATGATGTTTTAGTAGATAGAGGCACTTCTACATGCTACTATGGGTAGCTAGGTGTTATGATGCCTAGTTAGCTAGTGTGATAGCCTATACTTATGTGAAATAAGCTTCTAGCTATAATCGTAGCATAGACGGATATTTGGCAGTAAGACCAGGCATATGAATGTCATACATTTGGGAGGTTCACCACAGATCACCAAAATCATTAAATAAAATTTCTGTACTAAATAGGAGAAACCCAAGTAGAAGTTAAATGAAAGGCCCTTAGGGAAATCTAAGGATGGGCGAGCTCACGAGAAGTAGCACTCTTTGCCTGTTTTCTTCGAGAATGGACAGAGGGTGTTACACTCTAGATCACTAAAGAAGTGGAATTTGTGAGAGATATCGCTTAGAATTTTTTATTTTTAAACCTTACAATTAATAACTAATTATTGTTAAGGTAAGTTATTCTGACTTTCAATATTTTGCCTATGTTTTATAGATGCCTAAGAGCATTTCTACGATTTTAGATCTTTATTTGGTGTACCAATTAACTTATTTTGAATTTTCAAAGGTTTTCTTTTTTATGTTTAGAAATTCAAATGAAAGTTAATATAAGGGAATATCGAAGGCATAGGTGGGCCTTGGGGTTTCATTTTGACCTCCTCAGTATATGTAATAGAAATAAAATATGCATTGTTAGCATATGAACATAAATTTCCATAATGAACTTAATATGCAATAAATGGTCATAAATGTGTAATGCTATGAATGTGATACACTTAATGAATTATATGGCTTTTATAATGTGTATGAAAAATTTTTAAATTATGAGAATTGATTAGGAATGGGTGGTGTACATATTGTGCTTGATGTGCCCTATTATTCTTAATATGTAGTAAAATGAGGTTTAAATTGCTTAGTGTAGTATTTGAGCCAAACTAAACAAAAAATGGTTTTAGTCCATGTTTTTGACATATATAAGAATGAGTGAAAGTGTGAGAATGAATTTAGAATAAAGAATGACTAAAATGTGCTTAAATAGCCTATATGGAAATAATAGGGAAAATGACCATAATTATGCCTATACGGAATTTTCTTATATTGTTATGCATGTTTAATGTGGTTTGAAATATGTCTAAGGTTTATGTGCTAATTATGACCTTTTTGGTGCATTGGCTGAATTGTTAAAGTGCAAATATAGGTAAGTATGTCACTTGAATGCTAATTGATAATGTATAAAGCTAAGTGGTGAATAAAAATATGAACTTGGTGTAGTTGGAAATAATGTAAAGAAATGAAATGCCCGAAACATATAGAGGTAATTATGCTCATAGTGCATGGGTAATAGGAAATTTGGGTTGAATGGAAACATTAGCCATAATACACATAAATGAGAAGTATTTTAAAGCAAAAATAATTATAATAGAAGGCAAAAAGGGTTCAATGGCCGAATGGCCTAATAGGCAATAGAGGCTTGTAAATTTGGGATATCAACTCTAATTATGTATATGTGAAAGTTGTGATTGATGGCCATGTACCATGTATGACGATTAATAAGAACTATGCTTAAGTGGTATGTATGGCCAAATGGCATTACCAGAGTGTATGTGCATAAGAACTCATGAAATGTGAGAAATAGTGTGTATACATGTTTTATTCAATATATTTGACAATAAACATGAATGATTTCATGCATGAAGGAATTTTAAGGCCAAAATGGATTCTAAACTTTATATAAGCATAAAAGTGGTGTTTAAAACTAAACTTTTCGTGATAATGAGTAATTAAATAAACATTAAGGCATAATGTATCTTGTGTGAACTTATGACCTCATATGTATGTGAAGATGGAAAATATGTAGTAAATATGATTAATGGTATGAAAATGATGATTTAAATGTACATGTAGCACAAATGTATGTTAAAATGTGCATGATTGCTAGAATGATGTTTACAGTGGAATTAATCAATTTTAGTCTTTTCATGGCCAAAATAAGAAAGTTAAAAACTACATAAGCTTACTTATGTAGGTGAAACTAAAATTAATTTGTTTTTGGCCCATATGATATAATAACCTAGGAGTTGATAGGTTGATTGGTCAACTAGGGAATATAATAGCTACTAGGGCATTTTGGTGTCTAGATTGTAATCCAAGGGTTCACTATATATCTTACCCATGGATTTGCATTATAATCTTTGGATCTATGCAGGGGTAGCCATGGTAAGGTCTCGTAGGGGCCACTACATAATTACATATGGGTGCAACTACATAAGCCTCGATGGGTACTACATAATCTTTTATATGCTAGTGTAGTAGTTGTTAGGTCCAAAATATGGGCCATTGCACATTTCTTGATCCTGGTAACCATAAGTTTGGAGTCATAAAAAATGTTCTTTAAAATAAAAAGTAAAATATTGAAATTTATTTATAATGTGTGCTAAGATAGTTAAAATGGCAGTTTTGGTGCCTATGTGAACTGATATGGGTTTGTATATGATAAATTCTTGATGCTTAACTATATGCTTACTATAATGTGTGGTATGATTTCACTCATACATGATGGATGTTTTTGTGATCATAACTAAGGCTTATTATAATTGGCATAAGTATCATGTAAGACATGGACTTGTTTATGCACAAACATGAACTGCATATAAATGGTATGTTAATAATGTTGTTAGCACAAGTTATTTCGATCACACAACTAAGCATTCTCTTAGTGCATCATTTTTTATGATGCATAGGTAAGAACACATTTTGAGATACAAGCTTTAAGATATCATGGTTATTAAGAGAAAGCCATTCTTTTGGTAAAGATTTGTAAATATATTGTAGTATGTGATGTATAAGTAGCACTCAATGTTGAAATAGTATGGGAATAAGCCTATATTGTATTTAAATGGATTTTTTGGACTTTAAAATTTGTAGACCTTTATAAACTATTTAAAATTGTGTTTTTCATTATGATATCTCTTCCTAAGGTTGAGATATCTTGAGATTGTGTTTATGTATTATGGAGTGATTAGAGGATCACATGGATGTTGTATAGGTGTGTGAATGATACAAAAGTATATTTATATTATGCATGTTACTATTAAAAAATTCGGGATAATACTCGGTATAGCCATTATGCTACTGAATTTTTGGTATGAGGATTTTTAATTTTTTAATATTTAACTATTTGAAATAGATTTTGAAAACCCGTATTTTTAGAAGTGAAATCTTTTAATAACAATGTTTTATAACAAGTAATAGAATGAGTAAGTTCAGATATCTCAATTTGTGTGCACTCCTTAATTAGGCTCACCAATTAGCCAGTGCCTGACTAAGTAAAAGCTGTCACATTTTGTGTTATCAAAGCTCTAGTTTTGATGTTCTTAATTAACATATGAGTGCCCTAGAGTCTAGAGTACACATCACATAAGTATTGGCATCGAGGCTTATCAAATTATTTTCTTATTAATAAATATGATAAGTGCTTCAACATAAGGTAGTAAAGAGGAAGTTAAGAGTCATACTCTAACTACCGTAACACCCGTGGCCATAAGGGTTAGGTCTAAGTCTATTAGTGCAGCCGGGCATACAACATTCTTAGGATAAGCTCCATTAGTGTTCCTACAAGAGATGTTCCAACTATCAAGGCAAACTACAGTTGCTGCTCCATCGCCAACACATTTGCTAAAGATCTTATTAGCCCTCTAGAAGATATACATAAAAAGGGTTAAGAAAATAAAGGCCAAGGATTTTAAGGGAGAAAGCAAGATGGAGCTTGGAAAAGTAGAATACTGGTTAGACTGAACAAAAAAGATTATAAAGAAAATGTAGTGAACACTAAAAGAAAAGCTGATTTGTGCCACTTCACTTCTATAAGACGAACCATATAAGTGGTGGGAGGATCTTATTGAGTACAAGATTGAAGATTAGGTGACATAGGAGTTCTTCTTGATTGAGTTTCATAAGAAGTACATCGTAGAGGACTATCTTGATGATAGAAGGTAACAATTTATGGGTCTCAAGCAAGATCAAATGACTATAGACGAGTATAAAAATGAGTTTATCATGCTTAGCAGATATGCTAAGGACACTGTCACTATAGAGGTAGACAAGTGCAAGAGATTTGAGAAGGGTTTACATGTTGACATCAAGTTTTAGGTGGTACCCAAGGTTTTCTCTCAATTAGTATCAGTATGTAGATCTATTGAGGGACTGCAGAAAGTGTAAAAGGAGTTATAGCAAAAAAAGAGATTAGTTGGTCTAAAAGCATCTAGTGTTGTTTTATAATCAAGGAAGAAGTACAAGTGTTTTCAGTCATAGTATGCACATTAGCCTTAGAAGTAAGGCTAATGTGGTGCCCTATGCTTGATCCATACGCTAGACCTGAATGGGGGACACACATACAAAATGGTATCCAGTTTTTTTAATTAAAATCACTTAAAATTTAAAACTTTCATATAAGAAAACATTTCTTGACTCAAATGTGAAATAAAATATTAAAAACCTTTTGGCAT
>CANXYI012304055.1:0-12838 GCA_948208565.1 Hura crepitans | reverse complement strand
GTTAGTTAATGAATTAAAAGATAAAAATGAGGAAAGAGAAAAGAAAAATAGAGGATTAAGGAGAGAAGAAATGGCATTGATTGATAGGGGAAAAAGAAAGGGAAATGGCACTATTCATCATTGACTAAGGAGTTAAATTGTCTTATATAAAGAAATCTAACTTTTCCCTTTCTTATCTCAATGGTCATCGAACTTTCATCTTTTTATCACATTAGTCTCCCATCTTTAACCTTTTATCCCATTAATTCCTCATCTTCTCTTCTTTCATGTTTAGCCTTTCCAATGATGTCATTTTCACTTTAAATTTTACCCTTAATTATGTTATGATTAATTCTTCCATTTAGTGAGATTAGTGTGACCTAGCCTCGAGATACACTATTCATATCCTTGGAAGTATTATTCATAACACTGGAATTTTTTGGCATTACATTAGGAACATACATTACATGAATGTTTACACTGCTGGAGGCTAATAAGTTATTTTTTGGCCAATTAAGATGTATATATCTGGAGAGGATGTTTATGAGTGGAAAGGTTTCTTCAGTATTAAAGGAGATTTAATTAGAGAGAGTTTGCATGTTTTAGGGGAGATAAAGATAGATATAAGTGGCTATGATGTGCTCGGGTGAAGGCCATAACATGCTAATGATTAGTACCATGACAAGAACATAAAGGTAGAGGAATACAATTAGAAGGAGTGGGAATTCATTAATGTAATAAGGTAAAAAGAACATATATAAAATTTTAATATAGAATAAGGAGCATAATGTGTAAGAGCTCAATGTGAAGAATTGGTCTCTAGTGATATAAAGGTGATGCCCCTAGTATACCAGTTAATTCCACTGAGATTAAGGGTCATTCTTATTAATGCATGAAACATTGGGGTTGGGTTATGTATTACATGATATGAGCATTATCTTAACATCATGCATATTTACATTACATCATTATCATTACATATATAATTACATATGCATAACCATAACTCAATTATGAATATGTATATGTCACCCTGATACAAAGGGAATTTGGTAGGTTATCCTAGCAAAAGTGAATAGTAACAAAATAAAAACCAAAGGATGAGGTAAAAGTTAATATGAGTTTATATGAAGTGAGATAAGGAAAAGGTTTATACCTATTAACACAAATAGAGATATTTTTATAAGAAAGATTACTAGAGAGTAGGTATGAAGTAGCTTAAAGGGATGAGTGATTATTAAGAATGAGGGATTTAAGTAAAATAGCAAGAATGTGAGGATTATAAGTATGTGAGGCATGTTTAGATAATAATGTTGCATTTAATCAAAGGATAACCAAAAGTATTAATGGTTAGAAATATATATGTATAATGAACCCCTACATGGTGTTTTAAGAGGGGAAGTAAGAAAAACGTAGAAAATGTATATATATAATAAAAGAGAGTAAAGTTAAGACTCATGTGATACTAGTCGAATAAGGTTGTCAAGTAGAGTAAGTAACAAGTAAGTTTTAAAAGTGCATAAAATTAAAGTGAACCGAGTATATATAGATAGACATTACAAGTATGATCGAACCATGAGAATTTTGAGGATAAAATTCTTTTAAGAGGGAAGAATTATAACATTCAAAATTTTGATACATGAACAGTGCACCTTAGAGTTGAGAGAAGAGACCTACAAGAGATTATTGGGGTTTTTTGCTATTTGAAAGTATATTTTAAAGATAGATTAAGGTTAAAAATTGGTATTGAAATAGGTTATTTGGATAGTTAACAAATGACAAGAAGTATGTGAATAGTGAATACTCGAGAAAAGTGAATAGTACTCTCTAAGGCTTAAGGCTAATTTAACCAAATAGGATGGTAGTAAATATTATAAAATGATTATGGGTAAAATTTGGAAGAGAATGAAAGCCATTAAGTGGTTAAAATGGCAAGTAAAGTTTTATGATAGTGTTAGTGAATAGTTACCTAGTTAAAGCTGAATGGAAAAATATTTTGAAAGTGCTCAAAATAATTTGAAAATAGTACAACCTGATGCTAAAAAATTCTAACTAAGTTAATGGTGCTAGATTTAGAATTTTCTAACATCAGGAAGTGACATAATGAAATTAATTAAAGACGCAAGTGCTTTGAGATACGAGTAATGTGATGCCTAATCATGTGATAATTTAACAAATGATAAATCACATGAGATTATGTCACTTTGATTATTAAATGTGCTTGGTCAAATGGTACAAATGCCTAAAGTATAATAGCCAATTTATGTTATGAGATACGGGTGCAATCGTTGAGGTCCAAAATGAGGGCATTGCACACCCTAAGATATTGATATCAAGTATTTGGGATATGATCTCTTGAGTAATGGCTGAAAGATTAAGTAACTAAGGAGAAATATGCATAATTTAATTAAGGATCATAACAAATAAATCACATGTCATAATGAACCTTTATTTAAAGAAGAATGCTTATAAGACATAAACATGGTGAACTCATATTATGGATGACCTTGAAGAAATAAAAGTGAATAAATATTAATTGTATAATTTAACAAGAATCATAACCACTAGTTAAAATACCTAAGGTATAAAAGATTAAAGGTAATTTACATATAACATACTTATATTGTAATGAGAGACTTGTAGTTTAATGAGCCCAATATAAGAAATGTTATATAGTAATGAATTACCTAATCTAAAGTAAGGATATATAAACTTATGCATATTTAAGGTACAATCAATGATAGGTGAATGAATTGGGAATGGCTTTTCTTTACTAATAAGAAGTCTAGATAAATCATGTAATAATATAACTGGAAAATAATGTAATTAAAAATATAGTTGCATTTAGAAGTTAAATGAAGTATAGTTATTAAAGGTGTAATGTGATGAATTGTTCATGTCTTATGATTTGTTTTAATATCCTATGATGTATGGTTATGATGCTTGACTATCATATATATGTATGGGATGTTACATATGCTATTTATGGTTATTATGGTTGCAATGGTTGTAGTCATAAAATGTTGGGTGTGCTATTTACTAATCAAGTGACAAAGGTCTAAGTGAAGGTGCAATACTATTGAGTTATGTGATGAGTCAAAATATGGTAAATTATATTATATATTATGTGCTTACATGTTTGTTATGCTATACATATATTTCCTCAGATACACCACTAAGTGTATGCTTATCATATCAATTTTCCTGGTACGTAGTTTACAGCCGATGATCACAGTGCGCATTCTCAAGGTATAATAGTGTAAACTTGGGCATCTCCTTTTTTGGTAGATTTATTCTTCTATGTATACCTTTATGTAACATAATGTAAAAGTCTAGTATGGGTACTTACGTACAAGTGTATGATAATAGCCTTAGATGATATATACTAGTTATTTAGTATATGTATGTCTTAATATAAGTTAAATACAATAAAGGAAATCTAAATTATGGATCGTGAACATAAATGAAATGGGATTATTATGCTTGACAAAATGTATGTCGTATATGTGATGAGATGGCAATGCTGCCATGTGATTGAGTTGCTGCAATGAGTCTATAGAGGATAAGAAGGATTTAAAGACTTGTGTTGAGCATGAAATGATTTTAAAAGTGTTTTTCTATAGGTTAAAAATTTTAGTTTTTACTCCGAACAGCTGTTATGCTGCAAAATTTTCATCACAACGGATAATATAATAAAGTGTAATAAAAGCGGTTCACCTATTTAGTTAATAAGTTACAATGCAAGATTAATTTATTTGTTCCACTCACAAAGGGTTTTAAGAAGTCAAAGTGTAACGGTTTTAAAACCTTACTTCATGAATAGTACTTCTTGTGTTATGATTAGGGTTCCAGAGTAGTGGACCCTATTAAAGTGACCTAAAGTGGGGTAGTAGTCATGAAACAAAATAATTAGAAGTAGCCATTAAACCAAAAAATTATTTTACATCAATATTTAGTGGATAGTAATCTTAGTTTGAGCTATGATATACAAAGGTTAAGATGTGCTCGGAATGACCCAAAAATAACATAAGATGAAGTCAAAAATTCTAAATAGTCTAATGGTGAAAAAAATCATAATTTTCTAACATTGATAATTTCTTTTGAATTTCTTATTTACACGATTAAATAGTTAAGCATGCTTCCTTCGAGTTTTTGGCATGAACTTTATAGAGTCTCTTAATTGTGAAATTTTAAAGCTTTTATTGTCTTAAGAAGTTATTTTGGAGACCTTAAAGTTTAAGAATAATTTTTTTAAAATTAAAACATAAATAGAAAAAAATTGACCATTGGATTGTTAAGTGGTTAAATCGTCACTATCCGTCAGTTTAATATATATATATGTGAGCTTATGTGTGTGCAAAGCATTAAAACAAAACTTTTTTTTTCCTTCCCCTAAGTTGGATGATGTCATCTTTATAGATACCCACTGTCCCATTTTTGCTTCAAACACCTCAAAATCACATGAGAAACCTTTGAATGTTATACTCAAATCAATCCTTATCTCATCTTGATTCTTATTTTAGCATTTATTTTGTGAGAAAAGTGAATTTTTACAAAAAAGAAGAGTTTTAAAAGTTATGTTTTTGGAAACCCAAAAGCAAGGTAAGCATATTTTTGGGTTCTAATATTTTTACATGATATCATAGGTGCTTGGAATTATGGTACATGTGTTATTTTTGAGTTTTGATTCATGTAGATTTTTCTTTGGATTTTTCTAACGTACTACCTATTATGGAATTTAGACAAAGTGGAAGAGAGGTAAGCTAAGGGTAAAGAGAAGTTATAAAGTGATATTCGGGATACCAAAAAATCACTTTGTAAGTGTATTCGATAAAATATGTGTACTCTTTGCATTTTTATGCATTTAAAGTTTGTATACCTATTATGTAATTTGTTAGTTTAGTGGTATAAATGGTCCTAAATTAATTATAATGGTATAATAAGGTTTAATGTATGTTAAATAAGTTAAAATAATAGAGATATGATGATAAAATAATTGTATGGATAAAATGTACACTTAGTTAATGTTATGTGTAAAAAGGTCAAAATGGTAATTTAGGATAATATGGTTAAAATGGGTATAATTGAGCTATATTTGGATGATTAGTCATGCTAGTATAATGTTTGATGCATAGGAATGGAATATGTTTGAGGTACATTATATATGTGTTATGTGTATGCATTTTTATGTCTACATGTATAGGTTGCATGCGAGATGTAATGAAACATAACTTGTAATGTATGTAATGTATGTGACTGATCAATAAGGAGGTTAGTAGCTACTAGATATTTGGTAATATTTATATGTGGGTGCAGCCACAGTGAGGTCCATAAGGGCCACTGGACATATATATATGTTAGATATTGACATGAGATATTATACATTGATGTGATATAATACATCATGTTAGTGTAATGATAGGGGAGGTCTAATAAAACACTACACATATTCATGTGAGTGCAGCCACGAGGAGGTTCAATAAGAGCACTGCACAATCATTGTGAGTTATCATGCTAGTGCAGTAGTGGTGAGGCCCAAAATATGGGCCATTGCACATCATAATCCTGATGTCCAATATTATATCATATTTGTTAGATATAGGCTAGTTAGTTAATTAAGTAATGAAAATTTTTGTGTACTATAAAGTGAATAAAAAGTTTGATAAACATAAAAATTAGGATGAAAATGATACGATTGGATTAGGTAATGTGATATGTGCAAGCAGGTAAACAATGAGTATAATAATGTATATACATTTTGTATCTTATGACTTTACATGGCATTGCATGATTAATGTGTAATTGTGTGCACACATGTGTAAGCATATTTTATTAAATAAACCACAAAGCTTTATACTTAGTACATCATATTTTTCAATGCATAGGTAGTATATAGATAGCTTCAGCCAGCCTCAAGAGCAGTAATGTAGTGCAGTGGAGTTTATTCACAAGTGTTTTGGTATATTTTGGTTTTTATAGTGTGATATAATATTATATGTAGTCAGCACTCATATGTAAACATAATAGGACGAGAATGTTGTGATATGTATTATGAAAAAGGCATGTTGGGATGTAAACTTATGTTACTCAAGTTATATTTTTATGTCTTGTATATATGTGGATGTGAATGCATGTTGTGATATAACTACTTAAGATGTTTAGATGAGATAAGGATAAGAAGGGTCCAGGATTTTGGTTAGTGATTGAGATGATATAAAAGTGTTATTTTCTGCTAGTTTTATTCAGGATATATCTATATGCAGTTGTAATGCTGCCAAAATTTTGTTGTAATAAGACAGTTATGGTAATATGTGTGATTTCCATATAAAAGGGTTTTAAGAAGATACTGGTAAAGTTAAGATAAGTTGGTTTTCATATCATCTCTTATTCAAATAGGTAACTGTTCGAGTAAGAGGTGTCATAATGTGGCATCCCTTGTTCGAATCTGGCTACTAAGTCAAGGGAGAGGTGCTACAATTGGTGGTATTAGAGCTTAGATTTAGGCATTTCTAGGTGTATTAGACTGCATACAAGTTTTATAAGGTTGATATATATATACATCACATAATGCTGCACTACTTAAGGTTGATGTTTGTTTTTTGATATAGATTAAAGATGAGTGAATCAAGGTTGCTAGCTAGTAAAGAATAAAAGGTGTAAATTCATACCCCAGTAATAGTTAACAAGCCAGCATGTGTAGAAGCCCTAGTGCTTAGTGATATAGCACAATCTACACCTACCTAGTCAGCATAAGCACTACCACCATAGATGCAACAGATGGCAGACCTATTGAGATAGACGATTGCAATAGCTATTCCACAACCACCACCAATGCCATAACCACCAGTACAACAACAACAACAACCACAGGCACTTTAGAAAGCTTATCTAGAATGAGTTAAAAAGATGGGAGCTATTGATTTTGAGGCATCAGATATAGATGATATTGCCAAGGCAGATTATTGATGGGAAAGAACAAAAAGAATTCTAGAGCAAATGAAATGTACTTTAGAAGAGAGTCTAATTTGTGCCATATTGCTATTATTGGTGGAGGCATTCCTTTGGTTGAAAAAAGTTCTAGAAAATAAAGCTTTAGTAGTTATGATGTAGGAGTTTTTCTTATAGGAGTTTAAGAAGAGATACATCATAGAGGCTTATATACAAAATAAGAGACAAGAATTTTTGGACGTGAAATAAAGGGGACAATCAATTTTAGAATACGAGAAAGAGTTCCCTACATTGAACTAGTATACAAGAGAGATAATACCCATTAAGGATAATAGATGCAGGAGGTTCAAAAAGGGCCTCGACACATATATCGGATTACAGGTAGTGGTGAACAAGATTAGGGACTTTGTAATGTTAGTTACTATAACATATACTATAGAGGATATATTAAAAGAAAGAAGGAAAATTTTCCAAAAAAAGAGATCTTTCACTGCAGGTTAGACTAGCTTAGCCCTAGAAGCAGACAAGAGGTCAAGGGAAAATCTAGTTACTCAATTATCATAGAAGACAAATTAGACTCAAAGATCAGGGACAATAGTATGGTTTAAACCATATCAGTAGAGACTAGCTTCTAGTGCATTAATATCTACAGCTAGGAACACATTTCCTACATGTGAGACATGTGGGGAAGAATAATGGAGTTTATGGAAAACTATTCTAGGTGTATGTTATAAATATGGCATTAAAAGACTTTTTTAGAAAGATTGCCTATGGAAAGTAGATAACTCCACTCAACTTCAAGCTTTATCACTAGCCCCAGCTAGAAGCTAGAGGGATAACAAAAGAGATAAAGCTAATGGGAGGCCTAGACTAGAGTCTAGTTAAAGGATAGAGATTTAGGCTCTAGCATGACAGTATGCTATTAAGCCTTGAGATGATATGGACTCTTCTAATGTTATTATTAGTATATTCTATCTCTTTGATTTACCTATTTTGGAATTAATTGATCTGGGCTTGACACATTCATATGTATGTACTACATTATCATGAGAGAAAGGGTTACAATTAGAATCTCTAGACATAAAAATTATGATTAGTAATCTGATAGGACAACGTGTCATTATTGATAGAATATGCAAGAATTATCCATTGACTATCTAAGGATAGACTTTTCTTGAAAATCTTATTGAATTGCCTTTTAATGAGTTTAATCCTAGGTATGGATTGGTTGTCTAAAGATCATGCTATAGTAGATTGTAGACAAAAGAGGTTTACTCTTTAAACAGTAAATGGAGATGAAAACACAGTTGTTGGTGAAATAAAAGACTTTTTGTCTAATGTTATTTCCATAGTGACTGCAAGACGTATGATCTAAAAAGGTTGTCAAGCATATTTAGTACATGTAGTTAATATAGAAAAGGCTAAACTTGATTATAATTAGATACCAGTAGTGGTAAAGTTTTTTGATGTCTTCTTAGATGAGTTGCTGAGATTACCACTTGAGCATGAGCTTGAATTTGCCATTAAAGTATATCTAGGCACAATCCTAGTTTTAATAGCCCCTTACAGAATGGCTCCTGTAGAATTGAATGAATTAAAGGTGCAATTACAAAAGCTATTAGATAAAGAGTTTATTAGACCTAGGGTTTCACCATAGGGGGTACCAGTGCTATTTATAAGGAAGAAAGATGGTTCCCTAAGACTTTATGCTAATTATAGTCAGTTGAATAAAATGACAATTAAAATTAAATATCCATTGCCTATGATTGATGATTTATTTGATCAACTCAGAGGATTCGATGTATTTTCAAAGATTAACTTGAGATTTGGGTACTGTCAACTCTAGATAAAGGCATCTGATATGCCTAAAATAGCTTTTTACACCAGATATAGGCATTATGAGTTTTTGGTAATGCCTTTTGGGCTAATTAATGCCCCAGTCATATTCATGGATTTGATAAACTAAAAATTCAGGCTATATTTAGATCAGTTTGTTATGGTGTTCATTGATGATATTCTAGTGTTCTCTAAGACCATATATGATCATGAACAACATCTCAAGTTGGTATTATAGACTTTAAGAGACAAATAACTTTATGCTAAATTGAGCAAGTGTGAGTTTTGGTTGGATAATGTAGCATTTATTAGACATATTACTTCAGCTAAAGGAATCATGGTAGATCTAAGTAAGATCAATGCTATATTAGAATGGAAACCTCTAAGAAATGTGATAGAGATCAAGAGTTTCTTGGGATTAGCTAGATATTATAAGCGGTTTGTGAAAGGATTCTCATTGATTACAACTCCTATGACATAATTATTTAGGAAGGATATGAGATTTGAGTGGGATGACCAATGTAAAGAGAGCTTTGATAAATAGAAGACCATGTTAATAAAAGCCCCTATCCTTACATTACTAGAGCTAGGAAAGGATTTTGTTATTTATAATGATGCTTCTCAAAATGGGCTTGAGTGTGTTAATGCAGGATGGCAAAGTAATGGCTTATGCACCTGGGAAATTAAAACCTAAGGAAAAGAATTATTCAACTTATGATCTAGAGTTACCTACCATTTGTTTTTACCTTGAAGATATGGAGACATTATCTTTTATGGTGAGAAATGTTACATATATACAAATCATAATAGTTTGAAATATCTTCATATGTAAAAGGAATTGAATTTAAGACAATAAAGATGGATGGAATTGATTAATGTTTATGATTGTGTGATTGGTTACCATAAAGGTAAGGTGAATGTAGTAGCTGATGCATTAAGTCAAAGATTTCTATATGCTTTAAAAGCAATGAATGTTTGGTTATAGAGTAAGAAAGATAGAGCTTTGTTAGCAGAATTGCAGGTAAAATCCAACTTGATTCAATAGGTGAAAAGGCTCAAAAGGATGATAAATAACTCATGTATGTAATGAGTTTGATTAAAGAGAGGAAGCCTACTAAGCATGAGATAAAAGAAGATGGATATTTGTATTATCATGGTAGGCTATATGTGCCTAATGTAGAGGATATTAAGCAGCAAATATTATGGGAAGCCTACCTTATATTGTGTATCCCTAGAGCATAAAAATGTATCTTGATTTGAAGCCATATTATTGGTGGCCTAGAATGAAGAAAGATATAGCTGAGTCTGTGGTAAGATGTCTTACCTATCAACAAGTGAAAGTAGAACACTAAGTTCTTTCTAGATTGCTTTAACTTATAGCAATACTGGAGTAGAAATGGGAGAGAGTTAAAATGGATTTTATGGATAGATTACCTATGACCAGGAGCAAATGTGATATGATATGGGTAATTATGGATAGATTGACAAAGATAGCACACTTCATTCCTATAAGAATGGATTATTCATTGGAGAAACTCGCTCAACTATGCATGGATGAGATTGTGAGCTTACATAGAGTTTTAGTATCCATCATATTTAATTGAGACTTGAGATTGCTATCAAGATTTTAGAAAAGATTGCATAATGTTTTAGGTATTTAGTTTACATTTAGTATTGCTATTCATCCAAAAATAAATGATCAATGAAAGTGGGTTATTCAGGTGCTTGAAGATATGCTAAGGAGTTGTGCTATTGATTTCAAAGGAAATTTGGATCAATACCTATCATTGGTAGAATTTGCATACAATAATAATCATCAAGCAAGTTTAGGAATGGCATCGTATGAAGCTTTATATGGAGGAAAATGCAAAACTCTATTGTGTTAGAGTGAAATGGGTGAAAATAAGTTAATAGCACTAAATTTGATGAAAAGATGTAGAAGATAAAGTCAAGATTATTAGAGATCAATTGAAAGTAACTTTCGATAGGCAGAAATCATATATAGATTTGAAAAGAAAACCAATTGAATATGAAGTGGGAGATAAGGTTTCTTTTAAAGTGTCACCTTGGAAGAAGGTACTGAGGTTTAGCAAGAAGGGCAAGCTGAGTCTAAGATTCTTTAATCCATATGAGATAATAGAATATGTGGGACCAATGGCATATCGATTAGCATTGCCACTAGAGTTACATTAGATTCATGATATTTTTCATGTTTCCATGCTAAAGCGATACATATTAAATCCTTCTCATGTGATAACAGTAGAAGAAGTAAAATTACAACCATATCTCTCATATGAAGAAGAGCCAATTTAGATTTTAGCACATGAAGTGAAAGAATTACATAATAAAGAAGTGCCCTTGGTGAAGGTGCTATAACGACATCATAACTCACAAAAAGTAACTTCAGAAAGTGAGAAATAGATGAAGGAGCAATATTCGCCTCTTTTTGAACCAGGTAAATTTCAAACACAAAATTTCTTAAAAGGGGAAGAAATATAATGCCTATAAAACCTGGCTTCATAAATAGTTCTTGTCAATTTATTATTAGTGTTCCTGAGTAGTGGGCCTTACTAAAGTGACCTATAGAGGGGTTATTAGTCATGAAACTTCGAAGGGAAAAATAAGGCATGAAACAGAAGAATTGGAAGTAGCCACTGAACCAAAAAAATTCTTTTATGTTGATATCTAGTGGATAGTAATCGTAGTTTGAGATGTGATATAAAATGGTCAGGATGTGCTTGAACTAACCCAAAAATAGCATTGTAACACCCCTTACCTGATCCTTTACTTAGATCAAACAAGAGATGTTACCTTCTTAAAAGGTCACCCATCCTTATGTTACTCCACCTCATATTAACTTAACCTTATAAGAAATGCTATTCATAATTATAAACTATAGGTTAATGAAATACTGATAGTATAAAGGCTGTTCAGGTGACAATTTAAAGGCTTTTAACTTGTAAGAAAACACTTCTAAAGCCCTTCTTAAATTACCACAATCACTATGTCCATTTGACCATCAAATCATTCTCAGCAATATTATCATCATATCAACACCTCAATCAAAGAAACATATACATATCAATCAGGTCAATAAATCACCATAAATATATAAATATATATGAGTCATATAGTCTACAATCTAACTTACCATAAAAATTAATCCGAATACTCTAATGCATTAAGCCGTATGTAGTGATTGTTAAGGTTATCACCCTTTCTATACATCAGTGCCACTATCCTACTCCTATCAATGGTACATCATTCTTGAGAGTTTCATGCTACACCACTACCTAAAGTTGAGCTGCTAGCTATCAACTATTACCTGCATATTGGAGGGACTGACACACTGAGTATACACTTAGTGGTGAATTTAACACAATATGCATTGTGTAACACACACATCATGCTAGATTAATTGTTTATGTACACACTTTTATTATATTACCACTCTTATGCTAGTACCTAGATTATTTAATTTATGTGTATACATCATTATCATATTTCATTCTATGTAGCTACCCAGATTATAAGCTTATGTTATGGCCTCTTCCTTGAATTCTCATACCTCATCTACCTTTAGTTTAGCCATAAGGCACTTATTTGTTTATGTACTTCTCTTCTAATCAAGTTCAATCTATAAGATGGTTTTAATAGGTTATTACTTCCATGTGTAATGCATGCTAGATATAATTAGGCTCATACCTATCTGTACTATTATCTCTAGTTCATTACATTAAAGGGTTTATTGTACATTTAGATTCACTATTTTTTTCATTCTATTCCTAGTTTTACCTTCTTACATTATCACATCATCTCCTTTAAGTTATCATCACTAACATCACTGTAGGCCCATACTTGAGAGGCTCTATCAACAATTGGATGATAGGATCCATCTTATATAGTGGCCTATATTATAGACCTTGGCGTTTGTACATACCATCCATCCGATAGCAAGGGTCAGCTTCATAAAACCTCCCAATACCTAATGGTAGGGATCAGTCCAACTAGACCTCCCAACAAGCAAGATAGTAGGGATCAACCCTGGTGGACCTCCTAACATTGCAAGTCTCAA
>CANXYI012304000.1:0-11485 GCA_948208565.1 Hura crepitans | reverse complement strand
GCCTTTTGGACTAAAAAATGTAGGAGCAACTTACCAATGGATGGCCACTAAACTCTTCCATGACATGATGCTCAAGGAAGTTGAGGCCTATGTGGATGACATGATGGTAAATTCTACTAAAATAGAAGGACACTTTGAAGCTTTAAAAAAGTTCTTCTAGAGATTATACCATTTCAACTTAAGGCTTAAACCCAAGAAGTGCATTTTTGGAGTCACATCAAGAAAATTGTTAGGATTCATGGTCAGCCAAAATGGGATTGAATTAGATAAAGATAAGGTAAGAGCCATCTTTGAAATGCCTAAACCTCAATCAGAAAAGGAAGTTAGATCATTCCTAGGTAAACTATAATATATCAATCGATTTTATGGCCAAACATACATCAATTTGTGAGCCTATATTTATTTAGTTACACAAAGGACAACCAAAAAAATCGAAGGAAGACTGCAAAAAGCTTTCTAAGCCATTAAATAATATTTAATGAAACCTCCTATCCTAAGACCACTAAACCTAGAAAATCCTTAATCTTGTATCTGGCAGTTAAAGAATCTTCCATAGGAGCTCTCATTGCACAAAAAGACGAGTTTAGGGTAGAAAATGTAGTCTATTACCTAAGCAAGAAATTGCTCCCATACAAATAGAAATATGTAGAAGTTGAAAAGATATATTTGCGAGTAATTTGGCTCTTTAAAAATCTATGCCACTACTTTCAATCATACAAAATGGAGGTAGTAGCAAAACACAATCCCCTTAGGTACTTATAAACTGCACCTTCTTTAATAGGTAAGATAGGCTATTGGATCCTACTTTTGTAAGAGTTTAACATCTTCTATGTCACTAAGAAGTCGATCAAGGGCCACGCAATAGTTAAATTCCTAGCACAATACCCAATCAAGGGAAAATGAGAAGAATTTGAGTTTTTAGATGAACACTTAGGGTCAATATCCTAGAATTGATGGAAAATGTTCTTCAATGGAGTAGTAAACCAAAAAAGGTCTATAAGCCAGCGTATTACTCATCAATCCAGAAGGTGAGTAAATGTTCTAAGCTAGAAAGTTGGAATTCCATACAAATAATAATCTAGTAAAATTTGAAGCATGTGTGCATGGCCTTAAAACTATATTTCAACTAGGGGTAAAAGTAATTGATGTATATGTTAATTCTATGCTAGTATATAGCATGTGAAAGGTAATTGGTAGATCAAAGATAAGAATTTAAGTAATTATGTTAGAATACTCATGAATCTATCTAAGGATTTAATCAATGCACTTTCCATCAAATCCCTAGAGAACAAAACAAGTCATAGATGCCTTAGCCATTTTGATGTCAATCTTGAACCTTACCAAAAAGGATTTTCCTAAACTTATGTACTTTAGCAAATTGAGGTTCCCAACATATACAGGTATAGTTAGCATTACAACTAAACAAAGCAATTTTGACTTGCCTTGGTACCATGACATCCAAGTATACATAGAAATTGGACAATACCCAGACAATGCAATTGAAAAATATAAGAGGGTCTTATAAAAATTATTAGCTCAGTTCATCTCTTACTAATGATTGTTATATAAAAGGCAATTAGATGGCATTCATCTTAGATGTGTGGATGAATCAAAAGCTCAAAAAATGCTCATAGAGGTACGTGAAGGTGTATGGTCCTCACATAAATGTGAAAAACTTGGCTAAGAAGATGATGCTATTAGGATACTACTAGTTAACCATAGAAATAAATTACTGTAACTTTGTCAGAAAATATCACAAGTGCTAGATCTATGGGAACTAAGTCACTTACCCCCTAATGAGTTGACTAGTTAATCATCCCCCTAGCCATATTCTACACAGGGAATAGACATAATTAGGGAAATAAGGCTATTAGCTACTGAGGGCATAAATACATAGTGGTAGCAATCAATAACTTCTCAAAATGGGTGGAAGCTGAATCTTTCAACAAACTAGGGGCAAAATAGATTGTAAAATTTATTGAAAGAAACATCATCTATAGGTATGGATTACCACAAAAAGTCATCATAGATAATGGAGTACAATTTTAGTGTGAAACTAGGTAGCTTTTATAGAAGTACAAAATTGAGCAACACAAGTCTTTTCCATACTGACCTCAAGTTAATGGGGCAGTTGAAGTAGCTAATAAAAATATGAAAAAAAAAATTTCAAAAAATGACAGTTACCTATAAGGATTGGGTAGAATGTTAACCTTTGCACTCGGGGACATAGAAAAACTACCAAGACATCTATGTAAGCCACACCCGATTCGTTGGTTTATGAAATGGAAGCAGTGTTGCTAATAGAAATTAAAGTCCCTTCACTTAGAGTTATGCTAGAGGAAAAAATGCCAGAAACATAATAGGCTAGAAACAAATTTTAACATTTGGTGTTGATTGATGAAAAATACCATAAAGGTTTTTATCATATGCAATTGTATCAGAAGAGAGTCTCTAAAGCTTACAACAAGAAAGTCAAGCCTAAACCCATACAAAAAGGTGATTTGGTAGTATAACAAACTAGGCCTTTATTATTAGATCTTAGAGGAAAGTTTGAGCCTAATTTGGAAGGGCCATACTTGGTCAAGAAGATATTCAAACATAAAGGTGTCCAGATCTCAGACTTAGAAGACAATGAATTCTCAGAGCCCTTCAACATGGATAAGCTAAATAAGTACTTCTATTGATGATAAAAAAAAGTTTGTTAAGTTGAAAACTAGAACAGGGTGGCTTAGGCAAAAGTTAAGACACCCTGATGAGGTGAAAACCTATTTAGCAAAAGTTAAGGGATTTGAGAGAAAATTTTCAATCAAGAAAACCTTTTCAAGGCTGATTGGTAATAACAGTATCATTAATATGAAATTAATATATTTACCCAGATTAAGCAGCTTAGTTTTAAATGCAATTAAAAGTAAGAATGCTTTATTCATGATCATTGACATTCAAGCTTTCATTAAGTGAGAAAAGTCATACAAGTAACTAAACTTTAAAAAGAGTCTAAATACATCTTTTCTTTTCAATCATAGAAGTTTTATCCTTACATTTTCTCTTTAATACTAATGTTCTGTTATCTTTAGATGTACTTAGAATCTAATCTCTGTAATCATCATCTATAATTATATTGTTATTAGTTGTATGATCAAGCACATCTTTCAGTATAACATGATGTTTCCACAAGTTTGGAAAAGAGCATGAGAAACACCGTGTTAGAAGTCTACCTTGAAACACCAAAGGTCTATAAGGTATCCTTTGTAATAGACCAAATTATCATTGGATTCGAGAAGGGATAAAAAAAGTAGATTGCCTCAATCCAATCAAAGGAACATAACTTGAATGGGAAAATAGAGAAAAATGGGTGATCTTGCACTAAGGACACCTCCATTGGATTGTAACAACAGTATTAAACCATTTAGCTCATTGATCATAAGTGATAAATTTCTTCTCAAGTTTCTTTTCATAGTGGTGATTTGAAGTATACTTAACCTATAGCTTTTCTAGAGGAGGTGCAAGCAGACTTATTTTTTCCTACAACCAAATCTGAAAAAAGGCCAATAGGTTGGAAAATCTCTAAAGGGCTGCCTAAGCAAAAGTTAGGCAAACCCACTAATAAGTACACTAGGAAAAAGTTAGGGTTCAAAGAAAAAAATGCTAGAGGGAAAACCTACAAGGGCTCTCTATGCATACCTGTAAAAGAAGTGGACTCCCAACGACAAAATCAATGTCCCTTCTCTTTAAAGCATCTAATCCTTAAATAGTTTCAGCTATGAAGACATCAAAAGGATCATGATTAAAGCATATTTTAATTAGAATTTAGAGAACCTTAAAATCATAAAGCTCATTTTTAATAGTGACTATTAACAAGTTGCCAAAGATGCATAGCAACATACATTTAGCCCACTCTAATGAGTTGAGACGAAATTTGTGAGCAAAATCTAAAATCACTTGCATAGAAATTGGGCTCACACCTGGAATCAATTTTTAAGCCATAAAAGGAGAAATGCCAAAAGCAAGGATAATATACAAAGGATATTACTCCTTAAAAGATGGAAAAGCTAAAGGATCATCTAAATTAACTTTATAGTTTGAAAGAGCAGCGAATTATTCCATAGCTTGGGTAATCTCTTAACGATTAAAGACAAACAGATGGAAGATGGGGTCCTGATAATACACAATGGCATTCAAAAAGTTGTGGTCAATCCTCACTTTTCTTAGGAATCTAAGGGTAAAAAAGGGAGCAAGGATGTTTAAAGTCTAGGAAGCCTTTGATTCAAAAAATTTTACACAATTGTTGACTAAAAGAGAGAAACATAGTGAAGTATGGCATAAACAAAGGTGAAGGGAGTTAATTATAAGTCCCAACCCTTACTCTTGCTTTTCCTACTAAGATAAGGAATCCAAAACATGTGAGGATGTTCGTATAGACCTCAAAACATGTGAAGTGGGAGCCATGGTCCACATGGACAAATTAAGTCAAGTCCGTAATACTGTTTGTTACCAATCAGGAAAAATGTTCTCACAGACCTTTATGCACCATGTCCGAATAAACCAAGAATTATCAAGATTTTCTAAGCAAGTCTTACTAAAAATGGCACCCATTTTGAGGTCACTAAAACTCCAAAAGAATTGTAATGACCCAAAAATCCCGACTCTCGTGAATAGTACTTCTCGGGATGAATAGTGCTTCCTGAAACCTATATTGCACTAAGTGTATCAATGGGGAGTCTTAATTACATAAGAATTTTTGGCAATGTTTGAAACAAATTCAAAGTCATTCGAATGATTAAAAACACTAATTAAGATTTTACAGCAGTGTCTTGTGAATAGTGCCAGAGGCAAAGCTGAAACATAAAATAAATAAAAAGTTGCTCAAAATAATCCAAAAATATTACAAACTAATACTCAAATATTTTGAATAGTCCATGCCTTCGAATAAAAAATTTTTGAGTTTGGGAATTATTTTTACCCAATTTTTGGGACATAAAATATATTAATTTTTTGAGTTATTGTTAAAATTTGGGCACAAGATTTTAGGAGGATTTAGGTATTGGATTAATGGAATTTTAAGCATATAAATAGGGGAAAATTGACTTTCTTATCAGTTATAATAATTTTTTGAAGCAAAGAAAAATTATTTTTTTGAAGAAGTATAAATAGGGCAAATATCCTTTCCACCCATTCATACCATACATCACCATCCTCTACTTCCTCCATGCCAAAATTCGCCCCCTCCTCTCCTCCCTCTCCTTTATTGATTTCTTTCTCCTTAAGCTGACCCACTCTATGAGCTTGTACCTAAAAAAAGAGCATTCTAAGGTGACTCTATGGACACCAAAATCTTTAAGAATAGTAGAGTATTTCAGGAGGAAACTAAGAAAAACTCTAAAGTGAATAGTAAACTCCTCCCTATTGAGCTTTTCTTTTCCATAAATTTTATTTTTTAACGGTTTCCTTTGGTGTTGTTGAGCACATATCTAGGATTGGAATATTTTTTTAACTTCTAGATTATTTTATATTAAATTTTAATTTTCATGCCCTTTTGTATTCGTAGGTAAAACAACAACTCGAGCCTTCTAAGGTAAGGAGAAGTCTTAGGCCAACTTCAGGTGTCCCGTACGACCTTGTTGGGTGTGTGTAATCACTTTAATTTGCCTCAAATTTTGCATTTAATGAATAAATTGCATTATGCCATATTAGCAATAAATGTGATTTAATGCTTAAAAATGAAATAAAGGCTATGATTAGGAAATCATGATGAATTGTGTTATATAAATGTGTTATGTGAATTGTTTAAGATGTTCTAGCGATTATATGCCTAATTATGTTGAATTGTTGTTTATACTGCATTATGTTGTTTGGTTTTGCATATGATGTTAATAGAGTGCCGTCATGCCCGAAAGTGTGGTTATGCATTTCGAGTGCTTTCAATATGTATATTATATGGTGAACGTATATATAGTGTGACCAAATGCCATGAAATGACTTGATATGCTTAAATGTGTGCCTTTTATGCCTACTTGAAATGATAAGTACGATAATGTGTGCAATCTTATTCTTGTCGATGTGAAAATATTGTATGTGCATGAATGTGATGTCTAATACGCTTAAAATGAATTTTTGACATATAATGGATATGTTTGTGTCATAAATGCATGAAGAGGCAATGGGTGACCATTTGAATGCAAACATTGGAAAATGCCATGAAATGGTTGTTTGAGTCGATATTTGCATTTTTATGTGACATATTGAGATGTTATGTGTTTTTATGCCATTGAACCCTATGGGTCTAATAGACATCAATAGGCCTAAGTAGGCCAAGTGTGTATGTGTAGGCCATGCAAAAGTGGAATGAGGTCAATGGTGTTTTTCATTGATATGGTTAATTTGACACATTATGACATGTTTAATTATGCCTATATAGTTAGACAACTTAGTTTGGATAGGTTGACCGATTAACTAGGATTGTAGTGGCTACTAGCATACCTTCGGGTATGAGATCTACGAGTCATTGATTCATATGCCGATACGCATTACAACCTTTAGGCCTAAGTTTGATTAAACATCTGAGGATGTGAGTGCCTTCGAGCTTAAGATTATGTGCCAATAGGCATAAAAGCCTTCAGGCTTAAGATTCTGTACCTAAAGGGTATGAGAGCTTTTGAGCCCAAGTGTTACACATCTGTGGATGTGAGAGCCTTCGGACCTAAGTGATATACATATATGGATATGAGAGCCTTCGGGCCTAAGTTTACATGCATATGGGTACAAGTACCTTCGAGCCTAAGTAATTTTATTATCCAGTCTTAGTTAGTTGTCTTATTAATATGTGCATAAGTTAAACAATTAAAATGGCTTAAAAATGCATAAATTCATTTGATATGTTAATTGGCACTAATGTGTGACTTATGGACATAATGAGGTCGAATGACCCAAAATTGATCTTAAGGTCTATAAATATGTTTATTATCATTAGTATGCCTTTAAATGGTGAATATATGTTAATATGACTCAAAACATGAATATGGATAGTTATGATGTGCATTTATGTGTTTAAGTGTGCATAATGGCAATTACGACCAAAAAATGTGTATATCATTATTCTTTGCAATAAATGACTATGGTATGGGTTCTTAGAAGTCTATAATTATAATATGGTATATGTTATGCCTTATAGCCTATAAATGATTATTATGTGATGTTTGTGACTTTTGGCATAATTGATATTTAAAGGCAAGATTGTTGCTTGAAATGTGCATGGTTGTGTATAAGACACTGAATATGCATGATTGTGATTTTAAAACTTAATATGGCTTGTGTGCATATATAGTCATGCCTAACAAACCCTTTTTACAAGTTAAAGTCATTACACCATTAAGTGAATGCTTAGCACATTACTTGTTTGCGATGTGTAAGTAATAGGGCAGTAGATTAGAGCCAAAGCTTCTGCATATAAGGAGACACGAAGATAACCCCTATATGGGTATTTTTGTATTCTTTTTCTAATAGTGATGTGATATAAATGTAATGGTTATATAGTCAGTGTGCTTTTGTGATCTCGAAAGGATTGGGTCTAATCTGCATATTGTAGTGGGTTTTTGTACCAAATATTTTAACTATGGATTTTACTTTTCTGCTTCTTGCATGTTGTGCGTTAATTAATGATATTACATGTGAGACTGCTGATTGTTGAGAGCCTAAGGCTTATTGGGTTTATGCTGTGATTAGAGGGTCAAAAGGACCTATTGAATTTGGAGATGGTTTTATTAAGTTTATAGAAGTGTTTTTAAGCATGTAAACATTTGGGAAAGTGTCCTAGTATAGCCATTATGTTGGAGAATTTTCGACATGATGACCCCAATGTTTACCTATGTTTACATGCCAAAAAGGTTTTCGATGTTTTATTTCATTTTCAAGTCAAAAAAAGTTTTCTCATATAAAACTATTAAAATTGAAGTGATTTTGGATAATGGAACAAGATATCATTTTGCATGTGTATATCCCCTATTTGGGTCTAGTGTATGGATTGGGTGTAGGGTGACACACTTAGTGGTATTAGATTAAGGTTAGGGTTTCCTTTAGATCTATAGTTTACACAAGAGCACATTAGGAGTTGTTGCAACCTGGCATGCGATGGCTCACCTCACTGGGCCAGGATCATTATGATGAGGCTGGAAGGATGAGAGCGAGAGTCACCACAAGCTGATTATGGTGTAGCTAGTTACCTAATGTTCTAGTCTGTATTATGAGTTCAGAGTTGTCTTGACATAGTGAAGATGTTATGCATGCCATGTCACATTTTTAGGGCATAATCACTAATTATTGGATAATCATTTTACTCCTAAGCGACTATATTTCTATTTTGATTAATGTTTATGATCAGCATGACCTAAGATTTTATACATAGACTAGAGAGAGACCCCAAAAGACACAACTTCTTTTTTTTTTGTCCTCTATGTATATGATTTATCAGATATTAAATTTTTAATGTAATAGTGAACTAAATGATTTCATACAAAATTTAATTGCCGTAATCTATCGTTAAATGATTTTTAACAAGATTAGTTGGCACATTTATTATTTATTTATTTATTATTTACAAAAAGGTTGTTTATGCTCCTAATAAAAAAAAATTAATTGCGTCGTAAAGAATGTTGTTCTGATTTTTACACAAGGATATCACTATTACAAAAATTATTTTAATACCCTCTATTATTATATATATTTTTTCAATATCAAATTTTTATGTAGATTACACAGAAATGAGCTAAATATATATATATGTGTGTGTGTGTGTGTGTGTGTGTGTGTGTGTATTTTTCTTGCTTCATTTCTACTTGTTAATATAATTTTATACAGGTACCATGGCATACATATGTGTAAAGATGATTTTTTATTAATATTTTCTCCATATTTTGATAATTACATTTGTGTTTATTTCTTGAGTTACTAATGTATATATATTAAGATTATAACATTAGTATTATATATCTATTATTTCATTACCCTATAAGTTATTGAAATTAAACAACATGTGTAATTAATCTAAGAATTAATTATTTAAACATTAAAGCATATTTTTTTTCTATTAACTTGTACATTTCTTTAAAATATTAATTTTATCATTTTAATAACATTTTTTTTGGCTCTTCATTTTTTATTTGGTGATAAATTTATTATTATTCTAATAATTTATTATTATTTATTCATAATAACAATAATAAAATTTTTTATGAATGTATTAATTTTAGGAATTCATTTTTAAATCAGAAGATAAAAATTCTTGAATTGTCAAAGGTCCTAAATACCCTTAATAAGAAATCTAAATGCCTAATAACCCTAAGGGAATGTGTGTTATTTGTACCCTATATAAGCTGTATTTTCTACGCTCCTTTTTTTTTTAACTTTTCCTGTCGTTAGTGTATATATCTTCTTTCTTTATCAATTCTTTCCTTCATCCTCTCAATTTTTTTTTTACCTACTAATGATTCTATTGAATCCAACTTATAGATCCAAGCCTCACATCACCTTTTAAGCTAGCAACAAATCCAAAACTCATCCTTTTGCTCCTTGCTATAGTTTTCCCCTCTCGATGTTAAAAGTTTAATGCCTATGCAATTCTAAAGCATAGATCTCGTTACTTGCTGAATGGAGGAGCAGAATTATTCTGCTACAACACCTTCCATCGTTAATATCTGAAAAGGTATTCTTTTCTTATCTCTAGTTCCAACAAATTGAATGTTGTTTTGGTTTTTGACTTTTCTTTCTTATTTCTCATGCTTTTAACTTATTCTCATTTTCTTTTACCATCCTTTTAGAATCACAAAAAATAATAGAGTGATAGATTTCTTGTTCCTTATCAACAAGTTATGATCATCAGCGCCAATCAAAACAACCAGAATGGAGAAGTTCATAGAAATATAAACTTTCCAATAAAAAAACATCCTTTTAAAATAAATTCTAATAGCAACACTCACGATCTTCCTAATCTTGGTAACTAGAAGTCCTTGCGGAATGAACGGGAAATATAAGATGGTAGAATTCATAGATAGCAAGAGGGCTAAAATCGAAATGAGTATTAGCGAAGTAATTTTGTGGTTTTCTGTCGCATATTTTGGAATCTAAGAGTAAGTCTAAAACTAAAATCTATGACTTAGATTTTCATGAAACCAAAATCTAATTTCAATACGTTTGTTCATCTTTATTTGTCTTTCTATAACTTAAGTCTTAATGTTTTTATTATATCAATCATTTAATTTCTTATAATTTTTTATATTTTTTTAGATCATCAGGCTTTTCTAAGGCACCATAATTTTGGTACCTCTAGTACCGCAGTAGGAGTGAGATGATTTGAAAAGAGCTTAAAAAAATTTGAAGGACGAGGTCGTGGCTTTCTATGGAGTGTCAACTATGGTGCAATCTTTGTTCAGCTTTTGTCTTAGTGATTGCCTTGATTTATCCCTAGGTTTCGTGCATCAGTAGACCTGGCCTAATCTTATATTTCGACACAGAATTCCTATCATTTTTATTAGTGCATATGTTTCTCTCTTTTCTTATATTTAAGTTGTATGTTATATTTATTCCATGGCTCCATTTATAGTTGAAGATAATATAATGTTAGTTCCCCTATGTCTTCAATCCTTAAATTTTCACATACTCATTTTGGTTTGGAAGAATTTTACACTAAAAGGACTTATTCTCTTCATATTCTTATTTTTCTAGATGATTTTTTACATTAGTGTTTAACTGCTACTTTTAAACTATAATCTAAGACTTCTAAAAATTTACCTTTTTTAGTCTATATGGGTACCTTGTTTAGCATACTTGCTGTTAAATGCAATGAATCGTACCTTTAAACTTTTTGACCTTCTTTGTTTAAATAAATTCTCTTTGTTTACTATTTCTTTTACTAAATGTTAGTTGACATTTTTAAGACCCTATTACATGTCTTTTAACCTATGTTTCATTTATTTTTACTGCTATTTTTACATAACTCTCACACAGTTATTATTATTATTATTTCATGATTCCTGCCAATCCTTTATTTTTTGCTAATGTATATGAGTAAAAGTGTTGAAACAAGATGTGGGTGACCTCATAAAAGGAAACTATTATTGATTCGAAGAAGAGGACTACTCCATTAAACTATGTCTTTCTCTCCTCAAATTTTTTTCTATTTTTTTATTATGTGATTGGGCTAATGTGCTGATAGGTACTAAGATTTATTATGTGCATACATCTATATTTTTTCAAGATCTATTTGAGTTCAATCTTAAATATGTTGTTTTCCTTTAAGATGCTAGGTAGCATTTACTATATTTACATATGAATACTTGATTTGTTTGTAACCCAATGATCTTATATTTTAAGCATGATTGGATTTGGGAATATGATTGATTTTTGGTTCATGTCATTCTTAGAATGATATGATTAGTTGCCCTTCAAGCATTTTTGACCCATTTTTACATAATACATCAAATCGTTGCCTATTTTA
>CANXYI012303999.1:0-10147 GCA_948208565.1 Hura crepitans | reverse complement strand
AACATAACACTTTTCTTGATAAAAGATAATGTCTCCAAATCTTTAGAGCAAACACAATAGTTGCAAGCTCTAAATCATGTGTAGGGTAGTTCTTCTCATGTGACTTCAGCTGTTCTAAAGCATAAGTAACAACCTTGCCCTCTTACAACCATTATGAGATGCATCACTATAGATGGTAAAATACTTCCCTATCACTAGCTGCATAAGGATAAGAGCTTCTATCAACATGACCTTTAGCTTGTCAAAACCCTTCTAACATTTGTCATCCTAAACAAACTTGACATCTTTCCTTAACAAGTGAGTCATAGGTTGTGCAATTGAAGAAAACCCCTTGACGAACCATCTATTATAACCCACTAAACCTAAGAAACTTTTGATCTTTGTTGTGTTCCTAGGCAAATTCCATTCCATAATGACATCAATCTTACTAAGGTCAACCTATATACCTTCTTCAAAAGCTATATGTCCTAAGAAAGACACCTCACTTAGCCAAAACTCACATTTATTGAGTTTGGCATAAAGCTCCTCATCTTTTAAAACTTGAAGAACTATTCTCAAGTGCTGCTCATGTTCTTTTTTACTCTTAGAGTACACTCGAATATCATCAATGAAGACCACCACAAATTGATCCATGAAATGTCAAAAGACTCAATTCATTAAGTTTATGAAAGCTTCAGGAGCATTAGTAAGCCCAAATGGCATTACCAAAAACTCATAATGGCCATAACATGTTCTAAAAGCAGTCTTAGCCATGTCTACCTCTTTAACCTTTAACTGGTAATAATCTAATCTCATATCAATCTTGGAAAACACCTGAGCTCCTCTAAGATGATCAAATAAGTCATCTATCTATGGTAGAGGATTTGTTCTTGATGGTCATTTTATTCAGCTATCGGTAATCCACACATAACCAAAGAGAACCATCCTTTTTCTTAACAAATAAAATCGGTGCTCCCTAAGGTGACACACTTAGCCTCGTGAAACCCTTATCAAGCAACTCTTACAACTAGAATTTTAACTTTTTTAACTTTGTAAGAACCATTATATATAGAGTTATAGATGCTAGAGCAGTGCTAGATAAAACCTCTAGTTAAACTAAGCAACTCTTCTAAAAAAACATCCATATACTCTAACACCACTGGTATAACATTAGTATCTAGCTCTCCCTTATTGGTATTAAACACATTTGCTAAGAAAGCTTGATAACCCTTTCTTAACATCCACCTAGCCATAATAGTCAATATAACATTGAACAAAAAGTCTTTCCTCTTACCCCATAATAGTTATCTCTATCACATCATCGACCTTGAAAGATATCCACTTCTATCCATAATCTACAATTGCTTGGTATTTAGACAACCAATCATGCCTAAGATCAAATTAAGCTCATTAAAAGGTAACTCAGTGAGATCCACTAAGAACTTATGTCCTTGAACTATCAAGGGACACTTTATGTAAGCCTTATTCACAACTACATGCTAATGAGTAAGGTTTCTAACCATAACTTCTATGTTAAGGATTTTTTTTATTAACCCCTAATCTTATGCCCATATAGTTTATATATAAGAGTGTGTAGACCTAGATCAATCAACACTAAAGTAAGAGAATCAAAAAAAAAAAAAGAAAGGTACCCACTATGACATTAGATAAAATAGTCTCATCTTTGGCTCAAATGGTGCACTACATGACAAATGCTCTAAGCTCTGCTCTACTCTTAACCCTGACTACCTAATTACCCACTACTTTCTCTCCTTAATCCCTTCTCTGACCTCTAGTAAAAATAAGTGTAGATTATTATCCACTATCATGCTATTTCAAGTAATCTCTAATGAAATAACATGATACACCACACCTAAAATAGGCTCTTGGCCTAGATCTCTAACACTCCCCTTTATGTCACCTATGGCAAGTTTAACACCAAGGCAACTAATTACTCTAAGTTATGGATACTCGAGCACTAGCAACTTAAGACTGTTGTTATTTTACTTTATTGTGTGCCCTTTGTCCCTATTTCTCTAATTGGCCCTACCTTTGGGCCTGCTGTGCTGCCCCATACTAACTTTCTTTTAACTTCTTATCCATGTGCTAAGCTGCACTAGCTAATCCCTAGCCATAGGACCTCTTCTTCTAATAAAACTCCATTTTCTCATTCTATACCTCATCTGTAACATGGCAAGCTACTGCCAATGTAGAGAAATATCAAATCTTCATAGGAGTTATATGCATCTTAAGCTCTACATTTAGCCCCTTCATAAATCTTTTACACCTACCAACTTCTGTCTATACCATGTCCTTTGCATACCTATTTAAAGTGGCCAAGTCTTTCTTGTATTCTAGTATAGATCTATGACCTTGCTTCAAATCCATAAACTCTTGTCTCCTGGTGTCAAGATAGTGCTCAAAGATATACTTCTTCTAAAATTTTTCTATTAAGAAGTCTCAAGTCAAACCTGCCTTATTCTTATGCTTAGTCAATACTTTCCACCATTTGAAAGCCTCATCTTGTAAGAGAGAAGTTGCATAAATAACATTCTCTCTAAGGGTGTATCCCAACTATTGCATATTACGAGTAGTGTGATCTAACCAATATTCTACTATGCTTGCATCCATCATGTATTTACCCTTAAAATCCATAACTCCTATCCTGTTAAGCCTCTCTAGATATGTTTTTCGAAAAGCCTGAGGTACTGGTTGTTACTGAGCTAGTAAAAGTGGTAGAGGTGTAATAGTTATAGCCTATCTCAAAAAATCTAGCATCTCTCATAGAAAAACAAGTAGTACTTATGCCATTGATGATGTTTATATAGCATCACTTCTAAAACTAGATATAGTTCAAGTAACCCCTTAACCAATAATCATTAGAGCATGGCTCTCGACTACTTCTTCACCATGTGGTGTAGGTAAACTCACCTTTATTCTTTAGAAAATAATAGACTATAAGCCTTAATAACATACTATTATATGATGCATGTTTCTAAACTTATGGCACTTATATGTAACCCTTAAACATCGAGGAATGCCTAAACTAAAGCCCTACTACCACCAAATGTGACACTCCTTACTTGATCTAGTTGTCAAACTAGAATAAGAAGTGTACACATAACATGTGATCCACACTTACTCAACCTTTTATTACTACTTAAAAACCCAAAATAATTAAAACCTTCTTAAAATATAATCCATTAGAAAATAAAGTATTAAAATTTTATAGTTAAATAAATAAAAATCAGCCTAAACCTTTTAAAAACCATTTCAAAAATCTTTATGTTGAAAATCAGATAGCATAATGGCTATATTAGGACACTATCCTAAAATGAATAATAACCCTACATAGGAAAAACACTTTTAAAATTCAACATAGCTCAAAAACCCCACTTTTATGATCTTCTTATCACTCCAAATCAACCAATAGCACAAACCACAATTCATGCACTTGGAAGAGATATCATATAAGTATATAAATACAATTTAACTTGCTTTAATAGTTACAAAAACATTTATATCTCATATTAGGCCCAACCCTTCTCATGTTACATATAAATGCCATTAAGTATTTACATCACATAATAAATATGTACAAAACAACAAAAACACCAAAACAGTGTCTTTCTCTTGATCTACAACAAATATGAGGCTTTAACTTTAATCTGATTCTTTAACTTACACATTGTAAATAAAATGATGCGCTAAACAAATTTGCTTTGTCATGTAACCAAGGAAATTTAAGTACATAAGTAGTCACACTCATATATATATAATGAAGGTAATAGAATATGCAAACATACTTGCACAAAATATAATATCTAAATAAGCATAAATCATGTGTATAACTTAAACTTCATAAAACATTTATATTATCATAAGCAACATCATTAAATTTATTAAACCTTGATTATCAACCTTTTTAATGAATTTTAGTATTAACATATTTTACTACCCATACTGAAGATAAAACATGTCTATACTAGATAACAGGGACACTCAGGCCACTAAGGCCATAAAGACAACAAAGGCTTAGAAATTTAAACCCGAAGGTCATTAGGACTATAATAGTCTAACAATTCAGGCCTGAAGGTCATTAAGACTTTAAAAGCCTAGAAAAATCTCATTATAAGACACGTAGATCATAAAAATCAACATAGGACCTGTAGGTCACGACATTAGGTACTAAAGTACCTTAGTAGCTACTAAACACCTAGTTAACTAGTCAATTTATCCATCTAGGTTGTTAACTTCTGTAGGCTAATCACTAACTTTATTTTTTTTTTGTTTCACCATTTTAAATAGCTTAAATAAACTTTAAAAGATGATTAGGCCAACAAATGACCAATAGGGAAAATATAAATCTTTATCCTCTCATTATGTTTCCTCATATGTGTATAACATATATAATCATGAGTATCTCCATATACTTACATAATCTCTTCTATACATGTTACATAACATGAACATGTACTATTTAGGACATCATCATAAATTATGTCCACATTCATATCCATGATCATCATATTCATTATAGTCATGTATTCATGAATACAATAACATCATGCCATTTATGCAATTTTAGCCATATGCCACCAAGCATACCTCATACTCATTATAATCATGCATTATATAGTATCATGTGGTCTTAATATCATTATCATCATATATGGCATCCTATTTGGCTATAACACAACCCAAACTTTCATAACACATATTACCATTTCTTATGCACACTATATCATACATAATACCATATAACCACATTTATAGAAATTTAACTTCTAATGCATATATAACTCAACATACCCACAAATACCTATTTCTTAGGTCATTAGACCATAGCCTATATACACACATAAAATACCTATTTGATTAGTTCCATACACTAAATATGATATCGCATTCACTCATTACCATGCATGTACACATATTCCATTCTGCATTAATGAACATCATCAATCATGCATCCTTAGACCATACTACCTATCAACCATCATGTATGAGCCCTCTCAAACATTCATTCAACCATATTCATCAACATAATGTATAGTTAAATGGTCATATTACATCATTCATAAACTAATAATTCAATATGCGTACATAACACATAATTCACATACACCTATCAGGCCATTTAGCCATACCTCATATCATACATCCACCATATAATTCAAAATATTTAAGGCATCATAATCATAACATACAACTCACCTAATAGCATATATATGCATTTATGCCTATTAATGGCCATATCACACTTTCATACACATAAGTATACATATTCACACACACAAAAATTAAATTTTAATGATTACACTTACTTTGAGTTTAAAAAAACCATCGAGCTTGATTATGTCTTCTCTTTCCCTTATGCTTTTGAGTGTCACCCGGGCTTCAAAAATCAAATTTGATAACATATATATGTTTTTAGGCTCCTAGAGAACCTAAGAAAAATGTCAAAACTCAAAAAAACTTACTTAATAAAAATGATGTTACTATTTACCAAGACCCTAAGCCATGAAATTATTTTAGTTTTCTCATAATTTCTTGCTCTAATCGATGTCTAAAGGCTATAAAGAAGCTAACTTTATGTTTAGATGGCTTAAATTGGTGTTAATTAAAGGAAATAAATATCAAAAATGGAGAAAATCTCTATGGAGAAGGCACCAACCATGAATAGTGAAGCAGGGAAAAGGTTAAAGAAACTATTCCCTTGTTAACTTTTTTAATTTCTCATTTCACCATTTACCATTTATAGGGGTAGATTTAAAAATCAATTCTTTTCTTTTTCCTTTTTCTTAAAATTAAAAACCTATTTTTTCTTTCCCTCAAATAACTCCCAAAAATTCATCTAAACATTCCCTATGAGCCTTTAAAACCTGAGTTTAAAATCGTGAAAAACCAATTAAAACGTAACTTTTTATCTTTACTCGATTTAGTAAAAATACTTCTCAATATCTAAAAATTCTAATTCTACTGCCAATAGGCTATTTAGAATATTTGAGTATCAGGTTGTATCGATCTCAAAATTTTCTAAGCAAAATTTGAATACTTTATGGTTCAACTAAAACTAGGTCACTATTCATGTGACACTACCGTAAAACTCAAATGTTATTTTTAACCATCTAAATGACTTTATTTTTGCTATAAATTTCACCCAAAATTATGTTATGATTAATACTTCCATTCAGTAAGATTAGTGTGGCCAAGCCTCGAGAAATACTATTCACTTCTCGAGAATTACTATTCATAATACTAGTGTAACACCCATGTATCGAGGCTTTATGAATAGTGCCATTGAGTTCGAGAAGTGTGCCCCAGGTTTCGAGTCACTTACACATAAATTGAGGTAGCAGCACTGGTCATGAACTTTAAAGAGCTTTAAATTGATGAAAAAGGCAAAATTTTAAAATTTAGCAGAACTAATAAATCATTTCGGACTATAAGCCACCTATCTATCTAATAAAAATTTTTTAGGCCGGGAATAACCCTATATGTGCTCGGATGAACCCAAAAATATCAAACCTTGAAGCTCAAAAATTCCACTATGTCTATTGGTGAAAAAATTTTTGAATTCTGAGGTCGTTTGCAAATTCTCATAATTTTTTAGTTTGGCACACAAAATGAGGCAATTTGAAAACGATCCTATCAATGAAATTTGGCTGCAAAAATTTACAAGCCTATAAAGGGGATTAAAATATGAATTTTAAAATAAACGGTCTAATTTTTTGAGGTCCATGTGAATTTTGTTGAATTTTTGAAACTTTGCCAAAAATTAAGCCATTTTAGAATGGTTTGGGTGGCCGTGGGACCCACCCATACTTGGACATTTGGCTTAAGGCCTATGCCAAATGGCATATGGCCTTGACAAGTGGACAATTCCACTTAAACAAAAGGAAATTCCTTCCCCTTTATTGCCAAAAAGCTGACACCATCTTTAGGGGAAAACACCATTTTCACCATTATCTTAACAACATTTTTGCAAACTCTCACTTCCTAAATTCATTCTTGGGTGTTAGGGAGCTAGAGGAAAAGGAATCACAACAAAAGGAGTATCCATGAGTTAATTAAAAATCTTTAAATTTTCTTGGATAGAAGCTATCCAGCAAGTGTATAAGGTGAGTTCTATGGCTTTTCCCTTGAATTTCTTTGATTCTCTTAGGTTGTAAATGGCTGCTTAGGATGCCTAAGGTCTAATACTATGTGGTTTGATGGTTTTTAAGGTGATTCAAGAAGAGAAAAGCTTGAAGGAGGGGAGGAAAAGCTTTTGTGAAGTGGGCTAGAAGTGTGATTTGGAGGCTTGAAGTGTAAAATCTTCATTTCTTGAGTATAAGGTAAGTGAATTGAAGTATTCACTTCATGCCCCTAGAATTCAGTAGCTTCTTTTCTAGTTTAAGAATGGATTAAGCATATGAATGAGGCTTGGATAGGTAGTACATTGAAAGATTATATTATATAGCTTAATGGAATGTAAATTGAATGGTATTTGATGAAAAGAGATGAAATTAGTGTCAAACTCTTAGTTGGCCGAGAGATGTGTAAGGATGTTAGTGTGTGATTATGATGCTTGAAGCATACATTAATGGTTGTGGTGTTGATATGTGATGGAATTGCTTCAGAATATGTGGGAAGGTGCATGATTAGAATAAAGTGTGTGTGTAGCTGAGAGCTTGTCTCATGCTTTGTGAAAGTGTATAGTTTGATTTAATGATTCTAAGTAATTTTTGAGATTGACAATACATGTATATTAGGCCTATGATGTATGAATTAATGATATGGCATGTAGTAAGATTGATTGATGCATGGATGCATGAAAACTTAGTTATGGCTGAGACATACAATGGGATTAGGCTACCTTAAATGGCATGAAAAAGTTGATGTTATGTGTACAATGTGATGTATGATAAGAATAATAATAAGAGCATGTCTAGCTTAGTTAGTTCAGCATGAAATAAGGTAATATATATGTATTTAAAAATGACATGAAATATGGTTAATATTGGCTTGAAAAGTGAACTTAAACTTGGCTAGAAATAAGGTATGGAAAGTGGCTTATAATTGCATTTAAGGGCTATGACTTGTAAATGAATAATATGCCTAAATTATATGCCTACAATGGATATTATAGGGTAATTAGTTGTAGTGGCATGTATGCCTATTTTTAGCCTATTTAGTGGCCTAAGTGTTTTTGGCTTTAGGCCTATGAATGTATGAAATAAATGGTGAAAATTGTATTAAATAATAAGGTGAAATGAGCCTTAATTTGCTTGTCGCAAAGTAAATAAAGGACCTATAACTATCCTAAAATGACTATTACCTGAACCCATAATTCACATAGACAGTAAAAGGATAATAAATGGTAACTCAATGTGAAATAAAGTTAGGAAAGTTATGAATTAAATATCGGTTATTATAATGCCTAAAAATACTACCATAGAGGTGACCTGAAACTATCCGATAGGGCTCATAACTGTCTGAGCTAAAATTTGATTGTGTAATAAAATTGATTGATGTCTATTTTTGATTTAGAAATATTATAAAAATTTGATCAATAAAGAAATGGATAGAAATTAAGGTTAAATGGCCTATTAGTTAGACACCCATAGATTTTTAGTAGTTATTACACTATCTATTTTTTAGACAGAGCTAGTATAACGGCTTAAGTCCACATTAGGGCCAGTGTACTAGTCTGTTGGACAAATAACTTTCTACCTTTGCCACTTATTGCCAGTATTAAATTTTATCGATGCAGCGGTATAAGTCCCGAAGGGCCACTGCATTAGTCTGTTGGATAGACCAGTGTACTAGGCAGACATAGCCACCCTATCACAGATCTTTAAAATAATACCGGTACAATAGTAAAGGTCTTAAAGGGCCATTGTATTAGTATGTTAGACAAACTAGTTTGCTAGGCATACCACACCTCGTTATCTACACCTTAGGTGCTATAACTTAACTTGGCCGATGTAGTGATCAAGGTCTAAAATGTAGACCACTGCACTATTTTATTCCCTCTAGATCTAGTATCTATTAGTGTTGTCTTTCTAGGCAGGTCAGCTGAAATAAATTAAACAAGAACAATATAATTTACATGTGACATTGATATATAATATGGGGATATTTTGGTAATTTTACATAGACAATATTTATTTGCTTAATTATTAAAGATTATGCATGCAATGGTTAATAATGATTATAAAACTATAATTTACATCAGTTAACATGATTAATTGGATAATTTACTAACAGAGACACCATAGGGGCAATTTGGTAATTTTGTATGTTAGCAATTTAGGTTGCACCTGGAAATCAAAACAAGATAAGAATATGAGTATATATGCATGAATAAGCTGCTAGACATATTATATACTTAGCATACCTATTTTGGTGCGTAGGTAACCAAAATAAGGACGTAGCCTTGTAAAGCGTGCAACAAAGTTCTGATGTTATTCATTAAAAGATAGATAATATACATTTTGTATAGTTTTACACTCTATACACTTAGGTGGGAATTGGGTGTTATGTATATAAGGAACACATGACGTAATTATACAAGTTCAAAATGTGCAGTAATTAACCAGTTATTAATCCTTTTATGAATGTATGGCTTATGTTGATGTTTTATGAGCCTAAGGCTCTAACTTGTTTTTCTTCTTAATGGGGCCTAAAGCTTGTGTTGTTGTTTGATAGAATGGTGATGTTAGGTTGACATCTAGGGGAACAGAAGGGTCCAGGAGATCAGAGAATCTATTATAGAAGTGTTTTACAGGTTGAAAATTTTAGGCTAGTGATCCAGGTAATCATTATGCTACCGAATTTTTAGGAAAAATCTAACTGATTTGAAATTACCCCGTACTGACATAAACATATTAGCATGAATCTAAATGAACTATAGGAATAGATAGAAATGAATTTGGAATCAGATAGAGTTGAATGGTACAGAATAAGTAAAAGTTAAATGAATGAGCACGAGAGCAATTCAAGGATGGGTGACCTAACGGGAAGTGCACTGCTTATTAGGTTTCTTTAGGAATCCAATAAGGGGTGTTACAGCTAGGATTTTTTAGCATTGTACTTCAAGCATCCAATGTGGCCTTTAGGCATAATTCGTCCCATTATCAAATTTTGGATTATTGTCTCTTAGGTATTGTCATAACATAAA
>CANXYI012303932.1:0-11240 GCA_948208565.1 Hura crepitans | reverse complement strand
CTCTTTGATTTACCTACTTTTCCATTGATAGACCTAAGGTTTACACACTCTTATATATGCATTACATGGGCTTTAGATTAGGGGTTAGTGTAAGAAGACCTTGACATTGATATTATGGTTAGCAACCCAATAAGACCACATGTAGTTATAAAAAAAGTATATAAAGATTGTCCTTTATCAATATAAGGATATGAGTTTATAGCTAATCTCATTGAGTTGCATTTCAATGAGTTTGATTTGATCTTAGGCATGGATTAGTTGTTTAAGTACCATGTAGTTGCGGACTATCGAATGAAGTGGATCATGCTTAAAGCTAGTGATGAGACAGAAGTGACAGTAGTGAGAGAAAGACCAAATTGTATGTCCAATATGATTTCAACAATTTTAGCAAGGACATTGATAAGGAAGGGATGTTAAACATATTTGGCACCATAAGAGAAGAACTAAATGCAAGTAAGATACTAGTTATATCAAAGTTTGTGGATGTTTTCCCTAAAAGGTTACCTAGTTTACTGCTTGAATGAGAATTTGAATTTGGAATTAATGTATTGCCAGGCACAACACTAATTTCTATAGCTCTATAGAGAATGGCTCCTATGGAGTTGAAAGAATTGAAGCTATAGTTACAAGAGCTATTAGATAAGGGTTTTATTAGATTGAGTGTTTCACTATAAAGAGCACTAGTTTTGTTTGTCAAGAAGAAAGATGGCTCCTTGAGGTTGTGTGTAAACTATGATAGCCGAATAAGATCACTATCAAGAACACGTATCTATTACCTCATATTGATGACCTTTTTAATTAGGTTAGAGGGTAAATATCTTCTCTAAGATCGATTTGAGGTCGAGGAATTATTAACTGAGAGTGAAAGAAGTAGATATACATAAGACATCTCTCAGAACAAGATATGGCTACGATGAGTTTTTGGTAATGCCATTTGTGCTTACCAATGCTCCAATAGCATTCATGAATCTTATGAACCATGTAACGACTCAAAAATCTCGACTTTTATGAACTGTACTTTCTCGAGATGAATAGTGTTCTCGAGACTTGGGATACGCTAAAGCTACCGAGTGAAAGTATTAATCATAAAATAATTTTGGGCAAATTTTGAAATCAATTAGAAGTTATTTGATTGGTTAAAAATGTTAAGAAAGTTTTACGACAGTGTCTTATGAATAGTGATCAACGAAAAGTTAAATTGTAAAATATTTTAAAAGTTTCTCAGAAAATTTTGAAATTTATATGACCTGATACCCAAAAATTCTAATTAGCCTATTGGTGCTAGAATTTGAATTTTTAGAGGTTAGGAAGTATTTTATTTAAATATCGGATAACATAAAAGTGGCATATTAATTCGATTTTTCTCATTTGTTAAGCTCCAATTTTTAGAGGGTTGTGGGCCCTCAATTAATTTAATTTTTCATGATTAAATTACATTAATTAGAGTTTAAAAGAGAGGAGAATTGAGAAAAATATATATAAAATGAATTTTATTTCAAAACTATAAATAGGTCAATTTTGTTCATTTTTTGTCAAAAAAAGAAACAAAACACTCTTCTCTCCCTCTCTCATTGCCATCGGCCACCAATGGAGGATTTCCTCCATTTTTGGCCTTGACTCGTCAATCTAACTCTGATTTCTCCCATTTAATAGAAAGACACGAGCCCCTATAACCTCTATATGCCATTTCAAGTAGAATTCTTGAAGAAAATCGAAGGAAATTACTCCATTTTGAGTTTAATGAATAATGCTTATTTTTAGTTCGGGTAAGAATTTTTGAAATATGACATTTTTCCCATGTTCTTTAGGTCCCCAAGAATATGTTTATGCTTTCATTTTGTCATTTTATGTTTTCGTTGATTTATTACATATTTTTACCAATTGGTTTTGTAATGGGTAATTGAAAAACTGACAAAGCTCGCTATAAAAGGAAGATGAAGGTTTAAGCAGTCTTTAGGGTTACTTTATGATCATTTTGGTATGTGAAATTGATTAAAATCATGTAACATTGCTTATGCCCTAAATTTCCATAATAAATGTGTATGGAAATAGATAGTTAATGTATTAAAATGGTGAATTATGATTTTTATCTTGATAATTAGTATCTAAAATGTGTAAAAATGCATGTAAGATGTGTAAAATTGTATGTATGATGTGTAGAATATATGTGATAGGTTGGAATTGGTATGGAGAGTTCATTTTAGTATGGTGGCTGAATGGCCCTATTAATGCCTAAATATGTGTATGCTTAATTTTGTATGTTTATGATGTGGATTATGATAGGTTGAACTAGAATTTATGTAATATGTTGTAGTATGTTTAAATTATGTCCTTTTGGTGTGTTAGATGCCTTGTGGTCGAATGGCCATGTTATATGTTAGTATGCGTGTGTGTGTTTTATGTTATAATGCATATAATTGGATGTTAAGTATGAATAATGACATACTAGATACATGATGGTAAATGTGCACTAATGAGGAAGTATGTAGCATAGAATGGTAATTATCATGCCTTAAGGATGTAGTAAGTGTGAAAATAGATTATGTGCTTATTATATGGCATATTGAATGCACTTAGAATACATTATGGCAATTATAGTGTTTATGGCTTTTTATATTGTATGGGTGGCCGAATGGCTTGTTAAGGATGTTTGAATGGTTTATATTGGTTGGGTTGTATGCTTATGTATGAATGAACAATGTTGGAGAGATATGATGATTTCAAGCATGTTGATGTTATCAAGTCAAGTTGTGTACATGTATGAATGTAAGATTATGATGTGTGAGGATGTATGTTTGGCCTTATGAGAATTTTTGTATAAGGCATAATGTAAAGACAAGGTTATGGTGTACTTAGAGCTTAATGGCTGAATGGTTATCATGGGTAAACCAAGCTTGTAAATGCTTAAATTAAGCATAAAATAGATATGCATGGTCAATTATTCATTATTGATCATGAGATAAAAATTGAATATTAGTAATGTGACTTTGAGCATGTTATGGCTATGTGTATATAAATATGGACTTTTAAATGTGACTTTGCATGAACATGGTGTGTATAATCATTATTATACTTAAAAATGCTAAATTACTTGGTATGGTCATTTCTTGATCTTATCATGATTAAAAGCCATTTTAAGCTTGCTGAAATTGGTGGAACTAAAAGTAAATATAATAATAGCCCATATGGTTAACAACTTAGATGGATAGGTTGATTGATCAACTAAGGGTATAGTAAGTAGCTGCTAAGACACCACAGTGCTTTTCATGTTTTTTGTATATCGGTCCACTTTTACTCTAACCCAATGGCCTATATATTCTCGATTTTCAAATCTACATTAGTAGATGAATTTCAAGTTCATAAATGGTTGTAATGGCCATAATGCTATGCTTATCCTTAGACTCATGCTATGCTCAATCTTAGACTCATGTTATGTTTGACATTTAGGTCTTATGATATATTTAATCTTCGAATCCATATTGATAGATGGACTTTCGGGTTCATAAAGGTCATACTAGCCATCCACTCCTATTATCTATAGGAGATGTTTTTATGTCATATAGGCAATAAATAATGAATTTATGAAATGTTTAATAATGGACTTTTTCTTTATTCATAAAATTACTAAATTTGTTTGTGGAATGTATTATTCATGTTAACATGTGATTCTAATTTTAGCATGATGTATAGCCTGTGTGTATATATAGCATTTCACATATCGTGGCTTGTGCATGTTGTGGCAAATAAGAGAATGAGAATGCATGATAATAAATTAGCTAAATTGCATGAGTTAATTCAATTTCACCACTAAGTTATTTGCTTAGGACATTATTTTATTTGTGATGTGTAGGTCATGAGGACAATTGACCTTAAGCCTCAGGACATTTAGACAATTAAGAGAATACCATTCTTTTTGGAATATTTTACTATATGTAATTGAATTATGAGATGTATAGATATAAAAAGTGCACTCTTATGTTAGATGTAATTAGTCTTGGGCCTAAATGATAATGTTTTGTAATTGTAACTGTATATTGTTTTGTAACTGGATTTAATCTCTTTAAACTATTTTATACTTGCACAATATCTCTTCCTGAGATTAAAATTATGTTTTGTGATGATAGTTGATTTGGAGTGATCAAAAGGATCATAGAGATAGGGACATAACTGAGAATTGTTTTAGAAGTGTTTTTATTGATTACGGGTTACTATTCAAATTTTGGGATAGTGCCTAGTATAGCTATTATGCTATTGAAATTTTGGGATGAGGATTCTCAAATTTGAATATGTAACTCAATTTTTGAAAAGTTTTTGAAAACTCAGATTTTTATGTTTTTAATCATGAAAGATGTAATGTTTTAAATGAATGTTGTATGAGTTAAGATCGGATAGTATGTTATGTGCACACTCTTTAATCATGTTTGGCAATTAGTTGACGATCGGACTGAGTAAGAGGTGTCACAAACTGTATCTTCTAGCCATTCTTAGATCAGTTTGTAATGGTCTTTATCGATGACATTTTAGTGTATTTGAAAAACCAAGATAAACATGAGAAGCATTTGAGAATTTTTTGATAGAAGTTAAGACATGACAAAACTCTATGCCAAACTCAACAAGTGTGGGTTTTAGCTAAAGAAAGTATCTTTTCTAGGTCCCATAGACATCATTAAAGTTTATCCCATCAAGATTGAGGCCATTAGACAATGGAAACCACCCAAGCACATTACACAGATTAGAAGTTTCTTAGGTTTAGTAGGTTATTATAGAAGGTTTGTCAAGGGGGATTATTACCTTTATAACACTTCTTCTAAAGAAGAATGCCAAATTCATTTGGGATGACAAATATCAAAAGAGCTCTGACAAGTTGAAGAGTATGTTGACTAAGGCTTGAATTTTAGTTTAGTCAATATTAGGGAAGGAATTCATTATCTACAATAATACTTCATTGAATGGGTTAGGATGTGTGTTTATTCAAGAAGGTAAGGTTGTTACCTATACTTCAAGATAGTTGAAACCTTATAAGAAGAACTATCTAACCCATGATTTAGAGCTTATAGCTATAGTGTTTACTTTAAAGATATAAAGGCATTATCTTTATGGAGAGAAATGTTATGTTTATATAGATCACATGAGTTTGAAGTGCTTTCACACTTAGAAGAAGCTGAATTTAAGGCAAATAAGATGGATAGAGTTAATAAAGGATTATGATTTCCTTATTGACTATTATCTAGGGAAAGCCAATGTGGTGGTAAATGCCCTTAGTAAAAATTTCATTCAGCTTTGAGAACCATGAATGTCAGTTTAAAGTTGCTAGATGATAGGGGTTGTTTAGTAGAGTTGCAAATCTAGATGAGTTTGCTACAACAAGTGAAAGAAGCTTAAAAGGATGATCATAGGCTTATAAATGTCATTAACATGATTTAAGAGGGGAAGCCTACTAAGTATGAGATAAAGGAAGATACTTATCTATATTATCATGATCGTCTATTTATGCCTGACATGGAAGATTTGAGGAAATAGATTTTGCAAGAAACCCATAATACACCATATGCTATATATCTTAGTAGTACCATGATATATTAGGACTTAAAGATGGTTTATCGATGGCCAGGTATGAATAAAGATGTAGTTGAGTATGTGACTAGATGCCTTACTTGTTAGCCAATTAAGGTGAAGCATTAAGTTAAATATGGATTGCTTTATCTTACAGCAACACCAGAATAGAAAGAGGATAGAGTCACCATGGATTTTATAATTAGGATATCAGTGACTAGGAGTAAGTGTGATTCTATATGGGTTATGGTTGATAGATTGACCAATTTAGCACTCCCATACCTATAAGAATGGGTTATTCCTTAAAGAAGCTGATAGAATTATATATGATGAGTTTATTCGGTTGCATGGTGTGTTGTCATTTATCATTTCTGATTGGGATCTAAGGCTTATATCAAGGTTTTAGAAAAAGCTTCATAATGCCTTGGGTACTCAACTCAATTTCATCACAAATTTTTATCCATAGATGGATGGCCAATCAAAGAGGATCATTTAAAACCTTAAAGACATGCTAAGAAGCTATGCTATTAAGTTTAACAGAAGCTAGGATCGTTACCTATCATTGGCTGAGTTTGCCTATAATAACAATCACTAGAAGAGTTTAGGGTTGGCTCCTTATGAAGCTTTAAATAGGAAAAGATGCAAACTCTTTCATGTTAGAGTGATTTTAATGCCCTAAAATTTTGGTATTATGAATAGTACTTTTTGGGATGTGAATAGTATCACCCGAGATCTGGGGTCACACTACTGTTATGGAGTGGGAGTACAACCTTTTATAGTCTTGTATATTAATTTATAGATAAGTTAATGCATAGTCTAGAATCTTCATGAAATCTTATGATATATAGCATTAGCCCACTAGGAGGCTAATGGTGAAAAAGTCTAATTTCACAATTTTACACATTAGCCCACTGGCGGGTTAATGTGTAAAAGTCTATTTTTAGGCAATTTTATATGTTAACTTACAATAAGGTTAAAGGAATATATGGGAATATTTTTGAGTAAAGGATGGAATTAAAATGAAGTTTCTAAGCTGATAAAAAAGCTAGAAGCTATGGGAAAGAATATGGTTAAAGAGACTATATGATATATATGTGTGTAAACATGGATGAAATTATTGTTTTTAAAGGTGGTTATGATAAGATGCATTCATGCTATGATGTGGAAGCCAATGGGTTAAAGTGTGGAAGTCTAACCTTATGACTTTTATATTAACCCAATGGTGAGTTAAGGTGTAAAAACCCATAATTAGGTAGTTATGTACATTAACCCATTAGAGGGTTAATGTTAAAAAAACCTGACTTCATAGTTTTTCATATTATCCCATTAATGGGTTAAAAGCAAATACTGTATGATGTGGAAAAGGGGTGGTGCAGATGTAAGTAACATTTTAATCAAATTTTCTTAGTTTTTGAGTATAGATTTTCTGAGACATTTAAGGAATCATATGTATGATTATTTGGGATCATTATATATGAAAAATTCATGTTGGAAAGGAAGAATGGATGTACAAAAATAAAAAGAGGATATAAGTAAGAAATGAATTATTTTTGCTTAGGCTTGTATATGGGCTAATGGATCTCTTTTAATGAAATGACACTGGTTATTGATTATTGATATAAAAGCCATTTCTAGTAGTAAAAACTTTCATTTTCCAATAGCTATTTCTTTTTCTTTTCTTCTCTTTCGTGTGAAGGGAAAAAAAGCTATTTTAGGACTTCTCAAGCTTTCTTCTTTAAATTTCTACCAAAACTCATACTAAATCCACCATTTATGGAAGGATTTAGCTTTATATAGTTTGAATGTTAGTTTTGAAGGCTCAATTGAAGAAAAATTAGGAGAATGGTGCATGGGTGAATAGTAATATGATTTTGAAAAATGTAAGATTTCTTCAATCTAATATTTTTTAGTGTTTTATAAGTGCCTAAGAACATATTTATCAAGTTAGATTAAAGTTTGGATGCCTCTATGAATTATTATGAATTATTGAATATTATGGTGAATGGTGACCATGTATGGGAAAAAGAGTTTATTTTTAAGGTTTTATATTTTTCTAAGATGTAATGGGATGACAATAAGTAATTTATCAAGTCAATACTAAAAATTGTTAGTTTTTTGAAATATTGTGAATTTTTAAAGGTTATTGTGAATAGTAACTTTAAAAATTTGAGGATGAGTTTTTGCATGATCTTATATTTTTCTAAGGTTCCTTAAGTGCCCAAGAAGATATATTTATGGTTATTTTGATTTATGGAGGCATATTTTAATTGTTATGAATTTTTCATTTGTGGATGAGGTTTATGTTCAAAGAGAAAGAACTAAGGAGAAAAAGGTGAACTAAAGGCTTGATGAGCTTTTAGAAAGTATTTGAGATTAGTGAGGTATGTGAATCCCTTATAGTATGTGCAATTAAATTAAATCATGCTAAATCAATGAAATGTCCTAATTTACATAATATGCCTATATGAGTAAAAATGTGTTAAATGTTGGTGTATGTGTAAATAATGACATTAATTAAGACATATGGCATGTAAGATGTATGATAGAGCATTTAGAATGATATGTAGGCTTTATGATGCATTATGTTTATGATTTATGCCATGTTATGCCATATGTGCATGTTATGCATAAAGTTGCATATGATGTAATGAGTTGGATGTATATTTTTTTAGATCTTAATGGATAACTATTTATGAATGAATAATGAAATGCCTGAGTATGCTTATGATGAGATGCATATGATACTGTTATGAAATAAAGATTATGAGACTGTGGTTGATACATGATAAGTATGCAAGTTAAGATAAAAGTTAAAGGATGTCAATATTTAAATCAAGCATAGTAATGATGTTTGAAATCAAAAGGTGTATTATGCTTATGTATGAATTATTCTAGATCAATCAAGCAAATTCATATGATGGTTGCTTTGTATGGTTATTTTATATTGTAAGTATACATGTGCAAATCCTTAATATGTGATTATATCATATTTATCTATGCCTTATTACACATGTTGTAAAAAATTAACTTTTTACATAGTGGACTAGTATATTATGAATGCTCATAATTTAAAGTAATTAATATAAAATGTAAAGTAAAGGAATGTGCCATACTATACTGGATACACCATTAAGCTGCAAAGCTTAGCATATCACTTGTTTGCTATGCGCAAGTTTGGATAGCAAGGAATGAAGAACCCCTAAGATATAAAGACCATAGGTTTACTTGAAGATCATGTTACTTATACAATTTTTTTATGGTATATGTAATAAGAAAGAAAGAGTGTATAAGCACTCTTATGTATACCGATGTATAGATTATAGGCCTATAATGTATTAAAAGTTTTATATATTTGTATATGTATGGATTGGAATAGATAAGAGACAAGTGTTAATATTTATATACATGGGTGATTTATGATGATACTAAGTTTGGATGGTCAGATGGACCAAGATGAGGATATGAATGTTATGACATATTAGAAGTGTTTTATTTTTGTAGGTTACTATTTGGGATAGTATCCTGGTAAAGTCATTATGATCCTAAATTTTTGACATAAGGACCCTATTAGAAAACCTTATATAAGGTTTTTGTTAAAACTAGTTTTTATATGTTCTATATTAAGAGAATATGAAATTGGTTTAAAAATGAAAAATGATTTTAAGTAAACTGAATAAGTAATAAGTTGTATGATGGTTATGTGTCATTCCTTATTTGGGTTTAGCGATTAGATTAGGTAAGGGATATTATAGTGACCTTAGTGAGAACAAGCATTTGGGGCCAAATTTGGTTAAAGATATTAAACAAAAAGTGAAGATCATCAAAGTTAAGCTCAAGGTAGCTTTAGATAGACAGAAGTCCTATGCAGATTTGAAGAGGAAAGACATTTAGTACGATGTGGGTGATAAGGTATTTCTTAAGGTATCTCTATGGAAAAAGGTGTTGAGATTTGGTAAGAAGGGTAAGCTAAGTCCAAGGTTCATTGGCCCATACGAGAACTGAATGTGTGGGACTATTAGCTTATAAATTAGCTTTACCTCCTTAGTTACAGTAGATACATGATGTGTTTCAATTTGTCGATGCTTAGGAGATACATATTAGACCCATTACATGTGCTATCAGTAAAGGAAGTGGAGATTCAACTATATTTATCCTATGAAGATGAGCAAGTGAGAATTCTAGCTTGAGAGGTTAAGAAGTTGCAAAATAAGATCATGTCTTTGGTGAAAGTACTGTGGCGACTTCATGGTATAGAAAAAGCAAATTGGGAAAGCGAGGCTCAAATGAAAGAGTAGTATACATATCTATTTAAACTAGGTAATTTTAAGGATGAAATTTCTTTTAAGAGGGGGAGAAATGTAACGTCCTAAAAATCCTGACTTATGAATAATACTTCCTAGGATGAATAGTATTTCCCAAAACTCGAGTCACACTAATTTTACAAAATGGATGTATTAGTCATAAAGTAATTTTGGACACAATTTAGAGTTAATCTAAAGTCATTTAGATGATTAAAAATGATAGTTAATATTTTATGACAATGTCACGTGAAAAGTGACATAGTTTTAGCTGAACCATAAAATATTCAATTTTTGCTCAAAAAATTTCAAGATTGATACAACCTAATACTTAAATATTTCAAATATTCCATTGGCATTGAAATTGCAATTTTTAAAAATCGAGAAGTATTTTTAGTAAATTGGGCAAATATATTACATTAGCTTTTATTCAAGTTTTTAAGCTTTTTGAATACAGGTTTTTACAAGGTTTAAGGATTATATTTTAAATATTTATTAGGGAATAAAGTTGTGTTTATTGATGTTTAATTAAGTAAGATAGATTTTAAAGTGAGGTTTTTAAGAAGGAAATTTTATGGACCATTAGATTTTGCCTTTTTTAATCTCACCATTCATTTACACACTATGTAAGGGTTAATTTTTGGTTAACTTTCAAATAATGTTGTAACCTCCTCCCTCTCCTTTCTCCCTTTCTAGCTGATGCCATTGAAGCCTATCTTCAAGTCCATTTCTTCTTCTTATTCCTTTCATCAACCACTATTCTTCCTCATCCAAACCATTAAACATCACCTCTATGACTCCTAGACTTCTATTCAAGTGAGAAATCAAGAAGATCTTGGTGAATGTATGAGGCTTTACATAAGGGTAAATATTAACCATTTTTCAATCGGGTGAGCATTTATGGGTTTTTATCATTATTCTAAGGTCTTTTGGGTTTCCAAGAACATATTTATAGATTGATTTTTGGAAGCTTGTATGATTTTTGGTGAATTTTCTAATTTCTTGTCTATAATGTGTATGCAAAAAAGGTAGAGCCAAGTAAAGGAAAGGGGAAAATCAAAGTTTGATAAAGTCTTTTAGTGTATTTTGACCTCAATTATAAGTGTATTCATATTGGCATGTGTATGTGTAATTAATTTTAATGTGCAAATATGCATGTGAAAGGGGAATTTAATGCTTATTATCTCTAAAAGGCTTGTAATTGGATGTTAGGTGTAAATGCATGTTAGGCATGAAATATATAATGAATAATTAGAGGAAAATGTGATGGCTATGTGTATTTCTTGTGGTGGTCAAAATTATAAGGCAAGTGATATGTGTGTGTGTATTGATGAAACTTTGTGTAAATGTGCTAATTTAATGATATATATATATATATATATATATATA
>CANXYI012303791.1:0-10650 GCA_948208565.1 Hura crepitans | reverse complement strand
TATATATATATATATATATATATATATCCACACACACATATGTATATATATACATATGTATATATATGAATATGTATACATATGTATATGTATACATATGTGTATATATATATATATATATATATATATATATATATAAGTAATACTTTTTAATCTTTATGGGGAGAAATGTCAACTAAAAAAAATCCTTTAAAAGAATAACATAAAAGAGGACTGTTACAATAGGTCAAAATTGACTCTAGAGTACAATGAATTAAATAGAGACTATATCATAACATAATATACCTTAACATAAGGGCGATATGGAGTGCCTAATACCTTCCCTAGACATAATGAGACTCCCAAACCTAAAAAAAATAATATTTAGTGTCCAATTGCACTCATTCTAATTGGTGGCAACTCCTACGTATAAGCTAAAATTTTAAAATGGGTTAGCTACAGCTGGCGGCTTTATTAGGGACATTTTTTTATGGGTTTGTATGTTGTGTACGGTGCATGTCTGATTGATCTTTACTCACAATTCTAAATATGGTGTAAATTTTTTAAATTATGTAAATCAATGTTAATTGCACACACTACTTCAGGTTAGTATTGACCTTTCCCATTTTCTGAGGTATAAACTGAGGACAAAGTAGGAGGCACTGCCGAGGGAAACCTAGTATTAAGATGAGAAAAGTTCTCAACCAAATCATCTATTTGTTAGTATTGACATAAGGGATTTTTTACTAGTCTGACATGAACAACAGTATTAACTTGGACCTTAAACCATGATGGTGACATTTCCCTTTAGAAGAAGACTTTAAACATTACACAATAATCTTAGAAGCCACCCTTGACCTAACAATAAAAGTCTAAGAGCCCAAAATGAAAATTATATGTAAAACACGTCCACAAGCATCTATTTCATTTTTATTTATTTATTTATTTAGTTTTTGTACACTTTGCCAAAATGACTTATGCAATTTTATATAATCTTTCTAGTTATGGATAAAATTTTCACTATTATAGCTAGAGAACTTCCATTCAAGTTAGCTAAGAAAATTATGATTCAAGCATTAAAATTAAGAAACAAAGAAATGATATACAGATTACAAGCAGCAATATTGAGTCGACTTGGCTTAATAGTAGGCCTGCTAAAATTTATTGATTAGCATATGAGTTCTCATACATGAATTGCTTATATATACCTATTGAGCAAGTTGTCAGGTTCACCAAGGAGGCTTATCGTCTTCTATGGTACTTATGAAAGTGTTTTTACATAGGAATAGTATTAGATAAGAGATGGTTACTAGCATGTTATATAGAGGAGATTAATAACCTAGCTCAAGCTTCATTGTTTACTAAATGGATGCTTAACTTTATGATGTTAGATCAATAGATGGGATTGTTATAGGATGATATAGATATCTATGCACTAGCTATCTTTAAGATAGAAGAGGAATGGTATGTAACTGAATAAGGCATCAAATGTTCCTTTAATTGCACTGTGCAATTTTGTAGAAGCTATATGGAGAACCTATTGATTGATGCACATAGAAATTGGGATAATTAGATAGATATGAAAGAACTTTTGTACACCTCTAATAACTAGTCAAGAGATTCAATCCCTACAACACTCATATCTCTAGGTGCTTACCATTCTGATGAATGTCTCAAATGGAATACCCTAAATTTGCCCTTGGATACCATCTTAGTGTACTGTACCTATGAAATTGATTATGTCAGTCAACTGCTAGTTTAGATTTAGGCTAAAGGAGAGGGGAAACCTAAAAAAGGCTCAACAACAGAGAAAGGAATACATTTTATTATGTATTTTGTATTTTATCTTTTTGCTATAATACACACCCTTAATGTATTAAAGAGAAATGTGTCATTACTTAGTGGAACATTTTGGGAATTCGTGACACATGTCTCTTTAACTAAATAGGTTCAAGTGCAATGATTATGTATCTTTCTTTTTCTTATTAATGAAGTCATTTAATTCTTTATAATTACCATTTAAACAAGCAAAATTGCAAACTTATATTGGCAAAGTATATTAGCAATTTTATCTTTGTTTGCATGTTTTAATCTAGTATATTTGCAAAATTGTTTTGTAGGAACTAGCTAATTTTAACCCTTAAGTCACTATATAAGCTCCAAAAGGAATTGGCCCAAATGTGAAAATAGTTCTAGAGTTCTCTATGCTGGAAGCTAAAAAGGCCAATTGGCTAGAAAGGGAAGAGGGGGGTAAGAGGGGGGGAGGGAGGGATGGTGGACAACATTCCAATTGGAAAGATATTATGGAGAGGTTAGGTTCCAACAAAGTGATTGGAGGCCACTTAAAGATATCTTCAAATTGCAAATTACCTCGAAACGTAGAAGAGAATTTGATGAGCAATATGGATGAATACTTAATGTTTGTTTAAGTCCTTAAAAGATGATCAAAGCTATGATTCATTATTGGGATCCCAACTATAAGTGCTTCACTTTTGGGGATATTGATATGACTCCCACCTTAAAAGAGTACATATTTATGCTTAATATTGAAAGGACACCTAGAACTTATAACTATCTTAAAACTAAGAAGGGAAAAAAGCAATTGGCTAAGATAGTAAGAGTTCATGCAAATCAATTATTGGGATGGGAGGATTTTAATACCAAGGCTATAAAGGTTAAACCTTTGATCAATTTTGCTCAAGAACACACGGGTAAAGAAAGAGGCTCTCGAGTCTTGGCATTGTTAATTTATGGGTTGATTTTATTCCCAAGGTACATAAATCAAGTAAATGAGAGAGTGATTACCTATTTTAATCAAATAACCAAAGTAAGAGATCTAACACAGTGTATATTGGCAAAAACTTTTAGAGCACTGACCATTTGTCATATTAGGGTTGGGGGGACAATTCACTGTATGCCTTCTACTCTATGTATATGGGCTCTTAACCATTTCAAGTGCCTTTCATCATTTTGATTTCCCTAGCTTAAGTATGATGAGGATTTCAATATGTGTAAGAATCATATCTCTAAATTTAGGTTAGTAGAATGGCCAAATGTGCAACCCAAAACTAAGAGATGGTTATAATTTTTCCAAGACTTCACAAAAGAGGACATATCTTGGATAACCTATTGGAAGAAAAGAGCAAACATTTGATTAGCTATAGAGAATATAAGTGGGTCCCTTTACTAAGATCGTGGGGTGGAATAACATATATGTATGCCTTGGTAAGAAAGTAACTAGACTCCCTTCAATTATTCTAGTGACTGGAGGGCTATATGGGTTTGGTTTTGATTATGGAAATGAAAACTTTAGAGCACAAGTTGAAAAAATAGCAAAGGCATGGAACCATTTAAAAATATTGAAAAGGAGTATTGTTAGATTGAGAATGATAGAAGGGTATTCAAAATGGCATCAAAAAAGAGGTAAGGGTGTTATGCCACCCGGTGTGAGGAGAGTGCCTGAAGAATCCCTGAAAGAAGGGGAGATTCCTCCTGAATATTATCCAAAACCTTTAAAAGAAAATGCTTACCTAATAAAAAATGTCACTAAATAGATAAAAACAGTAATGAAGGTTAGGCAAAAGGTTTTCAATTTAAAACAACAAAATGATTAGCTTCAAGAAGAGATGAGAATGTTACAAGGACAATTGTTTACTTAGACTCAAGCTCAATGAGAGTTAAACATGCATTAGATGCTAAGACAACATTATTCAAATAAGAGAAAGAAAAACTTTAGGCAAAAATAGAAATCTTGATGAATGAAATTCAAGAACATCAAAAAGGTAAGAGGAAGGTTAGTGAAGGGGAATCAAGTGGAAACATATTTAAAGAAAGGCAATTGAGGAATCTAGTAGGGATTCTCTATGACTATATTAGTATTTAGAAAGTAAGACATGATAACCTTTAAGCCTAATGAGATAGGCTATTTTTTGAATTCACATGGTATCAAAATAGTAGGGAATACTAGCAGTGCAACTTTATTCGGGTTTGTAGTTAGATTCAATATCTCACTAATGTCCTACATTATATGGCTTGGCACTTCAAAGCCTTTTTTGGAGCATTTTGGAGAACTGAAGGAAACATATGTTCCTTTAAGAGAAACAGGCTAAGAAATGCTATATTTCTTAGAGGAACCACATCAAGTACTATCCTTTTATGGACAGTTCTAGTAACTTTGGGGTGTCATTAAAGCTATTATCCTTTCAATGTATTACACTGTGAATCCTATTTGATATGTTAATTTAAGTTCAAGTTATTTTATGTATTGTGATGTTATTATCTATAATGTTATATTTAATGAAATTTTACCATTAACTTAGTTGCATTTATTATCGCATAAAAAATAATAAAATGATAAATGGCTGAATAAAGTTATTAAATAAAATAGGAAGTCAAAATAGCTCACCAATCTAAAGAATATTCATCTTATGACTACCCATACTTAACCAGCTAATAAAGGAAAATAATGGATGAATGTTTGTAAGAGGAACTTAGGCAGGACATAAACTAAATGAAAGAGTATCTATATGAAGTGACTAGTTTGAAAGAGCAATTAGCTAAATTAATTGAACTCTTTAAAGGAAAAAACATAATAGAAAGCCTATCAGGCCTCTTAATGCTACCAACCTCTATCAATCTAATAGTAGGAAATTTAGTCCCAGTAGGGGTGACTCCACCAAAATATCCCGAGATAGGATAAAATTTCGTAAATAATACATCATACTAGGAGGTCATACATTCAAAATTACCTATCAAATAGCCAGAGGCATTTATTATAGTACCAAATTTAAATGATCTTAAGTCCTAAAATATACATAAGGAGGAAAGCTGAAAGCAGTGGATGAAACAATGTCTGAAAAGTTAGGGGTTTTAGAAGAAAAGTCAAAAGTAGTACAAGGCATTAACATCTTTGGAACTATTAAGGCATCACAATTATGCCTAGTTCCAAATATGATAATTCCCACCAAATTTAAAATGCCTGAATTTGAAAAATAGAGGGGGAGTAAGTTACCTATAAAGCTAGCTTTCATTATAGTAGAATGACTGCTCATATTGGGAATGAGAAACTACTCATACACATTTTTCAAGAAAGTCTTTTGGGGTCGACCCTATAATGGTATATAAAGCTTGATAAAGCCCATATCAAAAGGTGGAAAGATTTAGCCAATACATTTTTGAAGCAATATAAACACAATATGGATATAGCCTTTAGCAGAGATAATTTATGTGTCATAGAGAAAAAAAGGTCTGAAACTTTCAAAGAGTATACACAAAGTTAGAGAGACAAGTCTACACAAGTTATTCTACCACTCATAGAAAAGGAATTAATTTCTAATTTTCTAGATACCTTAGGAACTCCATATTATAACATGTTATTAGCAAATACCACGAAATTTTTTTTAGATTTTGTTCTATTAGGAGAAAGGATAGAGCAAAGAATTAAGAAAGGAAAGATAGAAGACAAGCAAATGAATCCAAATGGGATATGAAAGCAAGGAATAAGAAAAAAAAAGGGATACACATATGATACAAGGAGGAAAAATACAGGAGAAAAATACATATGTAACTTGTGTTCCCTCAACTATTTGCAAGTGTTACTAGCTTCTCAAAATACATCAACCCAAAAGGATAAGCCAGTTTGGAGACAAATCAAAAAAGAAATGCTAAACAATTCGATCCAATACCAATAACATATGTGAAATTGTTACCCCAGTTGCTATAAAATAACTTGGTCAGTTTGTATCCTTTGAAAAATCTTATGCCACTATTCCTAACTATATAAAATGCCATATGTGAATATCATGCAAGAATAATAGGGCATATCATTAAAAATTGCACTGCATTCAAGAAACAGGTACAAAACTTGTGAGATGTAGGATGGCTTAAGTTTGATTAGAGAAACCAAGCATCCCCAAGCATGACATTAAATCCTTTGCCAAATTATAAAGGGGGTAAGGTAGGAGCAATCCCAAGTGAGGAAGGAAATTTGTTGAGTCCTAATATAGACTCAATAGTACATAATAAATATATACTGGAAGCTTTACTTGATGCCTAAATTATAACTTCAATAGATATGAAAAAGGGAGATAAATTCCTTAAAGAGCAAGTTCGGAACCTCATAGATGGAAAATTCATATTAATTAATGATCCAACTAAAGCTGTGGGAATGCTAGAGGGGAAATTAGACATGCCAATTCCAATCACTATTTATTACCCTTCAAAGGTGGAAACTAAGCTGTCAATGCCAAGGATCACCTTAGGAATTCCAAAGCCTTTCCCATACAAAAATTCCAAAGGGGTACCATGGAAATATGAATGTAATATTACCACCTAAGAAGGGGAATATAATGTATTAGAGGAGGATGTGGAAAATATGACAAGAGTAGGTGGGATGACAAGAAGTGAAAGATGTTACCTTTGTAAAAAAAGTGAATCAGCAACGAAATAAAAAATTAGAATGCAGTAAGAAAAGGAATGAGGTGGAATCTAATGAAGGGGCTATTTTGGAAACTAAGCACAAGCAATCCTTAGATTAAAAGGCTAATATCAGAGTAGGAAATGTGTGAATTTTTAAAAATTGATAAAACAAAGTAATTATAAGATCATTGAACAATTGAATTAAACACCAGCTTGTATTTTGCTATTATCTTTGATTCTTACATTCGAGTCGCATTACCAAGCACTTTTTAAAGTACTAAATGTAGCCTATGTGAAACATGACATATTTGAAAAAATTTGAATAATATAGTAAGAAATATGGTGGCCGCAAATTATATTACTTTCACTGACGATGAAATCCCACCAGAAGGTATGGGGCATATCAAAGCACTACACATATCAGTTAAATGCAAGGATTATGTAATAGCAAAAGTATTGGTGGACAATAGTTAATCTCTCAATGTCATGCCAAAATCCGCATTGATCAAATTACCAATTGATGATTCCATTATAAAAATGAGCAGTATAGTAGTTAGAGCTTTCAATGGCACCCCGAAGGGAGGTAATAGGCAAAAATTAAATTGCCTATTCAAGTGGGACCTATAGTGTTCAATGTTACTTTCCAGGTTATGGACATAAATCCTGCATATAGTATGTCATTTAGAAAACCTTGGATTTATAGCGCGGGAGCAGTCCCTTTATCTCTTCACTAGAAACTAAAATTTATTATTGAGGGAAAGCTAATAAAAGTGTATAGGGAAGAGACATCTTAATTACCAAGCTAGCCAAAGCTCATTACATAAAAGCAATTGAAGAAGCTTTAAAAAGTTATTTCTAATCTTTAGAAGTGGTGAATGCTACATTTGTCCTGATAGGTAAGGAGATTGTGGAGCCTTATTTCCCTAAGAAAATAGTTATAGTAGCCAAAAGGATGATATAGTAAGGATATCAAAAAGGACAAGGATTGGGAAAAGAGCTTCAAGGTATAAGAGAATTGATGGAACTTCAAAGTAACACTAATAGGGTAGGTTTGGGATATCAGGTTACCAGTAAAGACAGGAGATGAATTAGAGAAGAAAGAAAGGAAAAGAGGCTAGCACATCTCTAAAATCAAGAGCTAGAGTAATTTCCAATGGAATTCCCTAAAATGAGGGAGGTCTTTCAAAGCATTGAATGGTTTGTCACAAATATGGGCAATTGCACTAAACTTCAAGATGTTAATATGATTGATAGGAAAGATAAATGTAAGAATGACTGGATATGCCCTTGTGAGATGAACTAAGAATTGGCAAATTGGAAATTTTATAATCTCTTATCTTTCTCAAGGTAATTATTTTTCTCTTAGGATGTTAAACTAAAATATTAAAAAAGTGAATAATGCTTATGCCAAAAGCCAACAACATTCATATGGGCTTTTTTTGTCTCTTTATCCCCAGTAATAAAATGAATGTTTATCGAATCCATTTTCTTTATTTAATTTCACATATGTGTTCAGGAATAATAATCATTTAAAAGGGATAAATGATAATGAACCAAAATTTGATTTTGATAATCCAATAAATGAGGTGGACTCATAAGGTAGCTCTAAAGAAGACAAAATAGAAATAGGGCCTGAATTAGAAAGGATGTTCGAATGTGAAGGAAAGTCCATGAAACCCCAACAACAATTAATAGAGTAGTTAATTTAGGGATGTCAGAAAATCCTAAGGAGGCAAAAATCAATGGAGAACTACCTTATAAACTGAGAGGTAGAATGATTACATTATTAGGAGAATATCAAGATATCTTTACGTGGTTCTACTAAGATATGCCTAGGCTAAACACTGATATTGTAGTATATAAGTTACCCATTAAACCTGAATGTAAGCCTATAAAGTAGAAGTTGAGAAAAATGAAACTCGATGTGTTGTTAAAAGTGAAAGAAAAGATAAAAAACAATTGGATGTGGGATTTCTAGAAGTAGCCAAATACTCAAAATAGGTAGCAAATGTCATCTCAGTTAAAAGAAAGATTGAAAGGTATAGGTTTGTGTAGTCTATCGTGATCTCAACAAGGTAAGTCCAAAAGATGACTTCCTCTTACCCCACAATGATGTATTGGTTGACAATATGATAGGACATTATATGTTCTTTTATCATGGATGGATTCTCTAGATCTAACTAGATAAAATTATTATAGGATGATAGAGAGAAAAATATGTTCATAAATTTATGGAGGATGTTTTGTTGTAAGGTAATGCCTTTTGGTTTAAAAAATGTGGGGGCAACTTACCAAAAGGCTATGATAACCCTATTTCATGACATGTTGTATAAAGCAATAGAGGTTTGTGTGAATGATATGATAGTTAAGTCCAAACTAGGGGAAGATCACATTAAAATACTAAGAAAATTATTCCAAAGGTTGAAGAAGTATCAACTCAAGTTAAACCCCATTAAATGCACATTTGTATTATTTCCAGTAAGCTCTTAGGATTCGTAGTTAGTCAAAAAAGGAATAGAGCTTGATCTAAAAAAGGTTAAAGCTATAAATGAAATGCCTTTTCCTTAAATAGAGAAGGAAATAAAGAGCTTTTTAGGGTGGTTAAACTATATAGCTTAGTTCATTACATAGTTAACCTCAAAGTGTGAGCCAATATTTAGACTTTAAAGAAGACGAATCTAGAAGTATAGGATGAAGAATGCCAAGTGGCCTTTGATAAAATCAAAGAATACTTGAGAAATCCACCAACATTGCAACTGCTAATATCAAATAAGCCTTTGTTGTTATATCTCACAGTCAATAACTCATCCTTTAGGGCTATGTTGGGATAAAGAAATGAATCAGGAAATGAGAAAGTCATCTATTACATCAGCAACAAGTTCATCAATTATGAAATCAAATATATCTTGCTTGAAAAAATGTGTTCAGTGTTAGCATGGATAGCTCATCATTTAAGGCATTACATGCTCTACCATGTAACATATCTGATTACTAGAATGGACCCTATAAAATATATCTTTGAAAAGCCCGCCTTGATCGGGAGGATAGCCAAGTGGCAAATGTTGTTGTGTGAGTATGAAAAAATATGTATCACTAAGAAGGCTATAAAAAGGAAGTTCAATAGCTTATCTTCTTGCACAATGAGTAGTTGGTACTAAGAGTCTTATAATTTTGGATTTTCCAGATAAGGATATCTTAATGATAGGAAAAGAAGAAGATGATTCAAAAAATTGCATCACGAAATTTGATGGAGCCTAAAATGCATTAGGACATGGGATCAAAGCTATTTTGATAGCTTTAAATGGGAAATACTATCCTATGATGGCAAAGTTGTGTTTTGAATACACCAATAATATAGCAGAATACAAGGCTTATGCCGCTATAGATATAGGAGTAAAAAAGATTGAAGTTTACAGAGATTCAACACTAGTTGTAAACTAGTTGAATGGCATTTGGGAAACCAGATATATCAAGATGATCCCTTATCAGAATCATATCAAGGGTTTAATGGACAGATTCGAATACATTGAGTTTAAACATATCTCCAGAATAAAAAATTAGATTGCTGATGCTATGGCTACATTAGCTGTAATGTTTAGGCTGGATGATTATCGTAAAATGCTGCCAATTAAGATAGAAGTCTGTGGAACTCAAGCTTATTACTCAAACATAGAGGAAGAAGTAGATGGGAAACCTTGTACCATGATATCATAGAGTACATCAAGTATTGGGTATATCTTATAGGGCTAATGAAAATGACAAAAGAACTATTAGGCGATTGCTTGGGAATTTCTTCTTGAGTGGGAATGTATTGTACAAGAGAAATTATGATACCACACTCATTACGTGTGTCGATGAAAAAAAAGCCCAAAGGCTTATGGAAGAAATGCATGAATAGTGTTACGGGACATATTTATAGGGATATTCTTTGTCCTGAAAAATACTCCAAATGGGGTATTATTAGCTAAAAATGGAAATTGATTACATATAACTTGCATTAAAATGCCACAAATGCCAAGTTTATGCCAATAAAATCCATGCTTTATCATCATCTTTGAAAGTGATGACATATCTATGGCCTTTCATTATGTGGTTTAAATGTGATTTGGCTTATTGAACGAAAAGCCTCGAACGGTCATCATTTCATTTTTATAGCAATTGACTATTTCACTAAATGTGTGGAAGTAGAATCATATACAAATGTGACCAAAGGAGTGGTGATCATATTTTTAAAGCAAAACATCATATGTAGGT
>CANXYI012303733.1:0-10992 GCA_948208565.1 Hura crepitans | reverse complement strand
ACAAAACATGATCAGCCTTATCCACATATGTCATAAACAATGTCATGATTCTCTTGAAAATGGCTCTTTACTTCTACACATGATTTTAAGTTAACAAATTGATTTTTCCTTGTAAAGCATGAGAAATATCTCTGAACGTGAGATGAGAGAAACAAAATAATAAGCCAAGGGCTATTAAACTCGAATGAATGTTTTCCTTCAATCTTAAAAGAGTTTCAAATTCAATAGGCTCCAAAACTCAAAGCATCAAATTCATTGTGTATCATCATTTTCAATGCCTAAAAGCTCATGGGAATGACTCTAAATAGATAAACAATTTTTTAATTCTTGCCCACACAAAAATCTAAAAGTCAAAAAATACTAACTCTAAAGTCTAAAAGATTTTGCCTTTAGCCTCAAATAATTGAGTATTCATTTTTCAATTGCGATTGCCCTCATTCAAAAAGAAAAAAAATAGTTTTCTAATTCCCATTAGGCTAATCAACCAAAAGCATGAGCCTAGGTAAAATTTAAGGAAATTAAGACAAAATACTTAGTCAGAAAATCCTCAGGACTAGCTTATAATAGGGATATCATCAATGCTGTATTCGAAAAGGTTAAAAAGATAACATTTAACATTTAGTAGAAGCATAAAGATTCAACATGTTAGGGGCATGAAGCTACCACCCATGAAAAGCTACTTACTAATCTAAACAGTTCCATTAACCTCCTATGATAAGAGCTTTAAAACATATCTAGCCATTTCAAAGGTTTAAGTCTAGAATCAATTAATCAAACACAACACAATTAGATCCCAAGTATTAGTCGAATATGGATAGCTAAATTAAAAAAAAAAGAAGAAAAAGAAAAAGAAGATTGCTATATTGAAAACTTGCATAGGGCAACCTTGGAAAAAATCAGAGCACACCTCACTAGATCGAAAACCTACAAAGGGCAGTTTAGGCAACAATTAGAGGTTGAGAGAAAAATATTTAGTTAGAAAGTCTTTAAACCAACTAATAACAAGGTATCAGATTGTGCAGTCACATACATTTGCATCATAATCATTCATTTTGTCACCACATTTGTTTAAATGCTCTATATCACAAATCGACATTTCACCCAAGCCTTGGCCTCACCATATTTATGGCACATTCCATTCCACTTCCTTTCTCAACACCTTAACTCGACCTACTTCCCTAGCATTTCCATCACCCTAACTTTACTTGTCTCTCTATGAGACATCTCAAAATCACACCTTCACTCTTCTTAAAACCCAAGCTTTTCCAATGACAAGTTTGAGAGGAGAATGATCCCAATAACAAAACATGTACTAACTCATGCATTTAAAAACATTGTCACACATACATTCCAAATAATAGGGCTACTCACTCATACTCATTCATACATCCCTTTAAAAAAAGGGTACCCATTCTACTTATCATACATTCACCTTCATTTATACATCTATAACAAAAGAACATTCATTCATCATAGGGAAAGATGCATTCATCATTCGACATATACATGGCCTTACCATTCATCCATCACATCATAAGAAACAATTCATTTCAATCATCTAAAAAAATTATACCCATCATACGGCTACATACATTCATTCCTTGATATAGAAAAAATTGGGAGTTATCATGCATATCATAACATCTAAACATTCAATCACCATATTCCTTTATTGAATCATCTCATCCATTATCCATGCTTCTCATGTATGAAAGCTTACATCATGTCTTCTTTTACATGAAAACATGTACGATTCATCTCCATAATCCCTAAGCCTTTGCATGAAAGCAAGTTACATTTATTTTATCATTTTCTTTACATATGAAAACATACATCAATACATCTTTCTTTGAGTCACCAATCATCAAACACCATGCATCAATACATCTTCTTCTTTTCCCAAACATGCAAAGATGCAATAGATAGCATACATTAATACATTTTCCATGCATCAAATGCATTAAACATGCATCACATTTTCTTTTACATGAAAACATGTACCCTGTTTCACATTTTCCTATGCTTATGAAGCATGCATCATTTATTTATATATTTTTTTGTGCATGCAAAAGCATGCATCATTTATCCACATTTTTTTCTTTGTATAAAAGCATGCATCATTTATCTTCACATGAAAACATGCATTAGCCATCATCCCTCATCAATACCTTTATGCATGAAAGACATGTATTGTTCGTGATTTTTCAATGCATTTCTTATGCATGCAAACATGTATCAACACATTTTTCTCTGAATCATTAATAAGTTCCTAAGTTCTTTATGCATGAAAACTTGTATCATTTATTATCGACATCTAACATGAAAACATGCATCTCTCATGCATAAAAACATGCATTATCCTTCTTCCTCACATGAAAAGACATTGCCAATGTATTTTTTTTGCATGAGAACATGCATCTTCCATGCATATTAACCATATATATAGCAAACTACCAACATCAAAAGCGACTAAGAGATGTAATTGACTAAGTTGCTAAGAGGTATAATTAACTAAGCTGTTAAAAGGTATGAATAACAAGCAACAAAAAGGTTCGAAAAACAAGCCATCGAAGGGTAAGCCATCAAAGGGTAAATAGTGAGCCACTAAAGGGTGTGAATAACAAGCCATTAAAGGGTACAAACAAAAAGGTGCCAAAAGGTGTGAATGCCAATCTACTAAAGGGTGTAAACACTAAACCACTAAATGGTGCAAATACTAAGACATGAAAACATGCAAAAAGTTTGATTATAAAGGAGTGAGATAATGACCTATATCATGCAAACATGTTAACAGTGTGCTGGATCATGAAAGGTCAAAATAGAAAAACTTCAAATATGTTACTAAGTCCTAAGTACTTTGATATGCACTATTGCTTTAGAATTTTATAGCACACAACAAAATGCATGCAACTGTAGACACCTAGAGTTTGGCTTATGATGACAATTAGAGACAGGCTCAAGAAACAACATAAGCAACCAAAAAATTGAGTCAGCATGGACTAACATGGCATAAGTCCACTTGGACTTAATGCTATGAGGTTCGTACCATAGCTAGCCTAAACTAGTTGAGCCTAAAGTCCACAATCCCCATGGACAAGCCAAAGCAAATGTCTACATAGACTAAAACAAACCTAGTCTAATACCTGGCCTAAAGTCCATAGACTGACAAGAGAGCCCATAGCCTACATCTGTATGGACTTAAGTCTATATAGACTTGCTGATGTGAGTAGCTTCCAGAAGCATGAGCTTCCTATTCAAAATATGTTTCCTAGTCCTAGAAGAACTCTAATTTCTCTATGGATGAGGGACTCATCCCTAAGCCTATAAATACCCCTCTTAGGATAAGGAAAATGGGAGGCAATCTTGTAGAGCTAAACCTTATAACCCAAGAGTTTAGGAGAGAACTCTAACTAGGATTCACACTACTAGTCCTATTAACCCACACTTATAATTATTAATTCATCCCAAACCCTTTATTCTTTGTTGTTGCTCGAGAGCTCATTCATAAGGTAAGATCTGAGGGCTCCTATTATGTATATCCTTACTATTTTCCTGGACCTATGATCTCTAAGGATTTATCACAAGTGAGGTTATTCCATAAACTCCCCACCTTGATCATAGGAGTAGGTAATTATTTTAAGTCATTTTACAGTGTTTCGTTGACTGTTTCTATGTCCTAACTATTTTGTTATTTTTATCCTAATCGTATGGACTTACCTTGATGCATGACTATATTCACATAAACTTAATTTATCGTTACATGCATGATTTGTTGTCTGTATGGACTTATGTTTAATAATAGTGTTTTATTTTCCTTATGCATCACGTTTTAATGTATTCTATTTACCATATTAACATGCTTGTATGATGTTATCATGTTATATAATCATCTTATTCCCTGATATGCATCTTGTTGGCATACGAGAATAGTTATATTGTTCATACAGACTCCTTTTCATAAGGATCATATGTCCATATAGATTGTTCTACTATATTATTGTTTGATCTTCAAATATGATCCGTATGGATTCCCTCTTATGAGGAATGTAGTTTGCATGGATGTTTATGTGTGATGCATGTTTATTTCATTATGCAGTCCGCATGGACATCCTCTTACAAGGAATGTAGTCCATGCAGACATGTACTTTGAATTCTAGTTCTCACAAGTATCTATATTTTGTATCTTTATGTTTTACTTTGCATTATTAATTTCTTATGCCTTTAGTGATAATCATCTTTTGGGCGTGTATCATGACAATTCTCATTTGTGTTGTACTTGATCTTGACATTTTGTTATTAGGTCCTCATGAATAATTGTGTCTTATTTTTAATTGAACATTTGAGTTGTATGTAAGTGACCTTTCTTACTAGAGTGAAGGTCTGGATGGACATAATGACCCTTAAAAGCTGTGGTCTGCATAGACACACACTGGAGCTATACTAGGTCCACACGGACTTAGTGATGTATAGGTGGGACCAATTATGTGTTTTATACTCTTTCATTTGGTTTTGTACCTTTTATATCATTTGCTTATTTTGGGTTTGAATAGGTTATTTAATAGCTCATTTTGCATGCCTAATGTCTAATATCACATCATATGATTTTCTACCAAATTAATTGGTGTTTTCTAGCAAAAATGGTTTTGAGTTTTTCTTAATAGAAGTCCTATAAATATGCATTTTAACAAATGCCAATCTACTAGAGATAGGAGTTGGGCAATTAATTGCTAATTTTTATGGAATTATAGATAATTGTCATATTAGATAACAATTAACAAGTGACCTAATTTTTAAATATACAACATAACTACTATGTTATATTCTTTAAATACTACAATTTACTCTTTTTAAGTGAAAAGGTGACATGAATGCTTTAAATATAATGCATGCTTGCTTGATACGGGATTAATAAATGTTACAATATAATGGAAGGCATATTATTAGGGAAAAAATAAGATCTGATTCTGAACCTTTTCTAGGTAAAAGATTAGTGATCTTAGTGTAGAGCCAAGTGGCTACTCCAAACACAACCGCTCTTGTCCTTGATAAAATATAATAAATCTATAGTTATAATAAGACTTCTTTCTATCTAAAGCTTCTTTTAGTCTAGTTTGATTATCTTCATCATTTTTTTTTACTATCCTTGATCAAATTTGGCCCCATAAGCTTAGTCTTACTTAACTTATTCTAGTACAGGGGAGTTATGCATTTCCTTCCATAGAAAGCTTTATAAGGAGCTTCATAAAGAGCCATTCCCAAGCTTGCTTAATGACTGTTATTGTAACCAAATTCCATTAAGGAAAGGTAGCAATCCCAACTTCCCTTGAATTTAATAGCACAACTTCTCAACACATCCTTAAGCACCAATCAAGCATACTTTAACATGAACATCATTCATAACCTAACATTGAAATCAATCAAGTATTAGAAGTTACTAGAATAACTCTTTTTGATTGATCATTGGTCTAAGGATGAAATACCATACTGAAACTTAAATGAGTACCAAAGGCATTATGAAGCTTCTTTCTAACCATGACATAAACCTTAGCTCTTAATCCTATTTAATGGAAGAGGATGCTCTATGCAATATAACAATCTCATAAATATATAACTCAACAAGCTTTTTTAAAGAGTAGTCTATCCAAACTACTATGAAATGCACAGTCTAGGTCAATGGATGTTCCACAACCAAAACTGAGTCACATTTACTCCTTATCATAGGTAAATTGACTATGAAGTCCATGGTAACTCTATCCCATTTCTACCAAGGAATTGCTATAGGATGAAGCAATCTAGAGGGAACTTGATGCTAACAAGTAAGGCATTTGGTCATAAACTCTGACACGTCTCTTTTCATTCTTGGCAATAAATAAGAAGTCTTTAAATCCTGATATGTCTTGATGCTACCAGGATGCATAGCATAAGAAACACTATGAGCTTTCTATAAAATCTGTTTCCTTATCTCTTCCACATCTAGGACACATATCATGTTATGGTAATATAGACAACTATCAATATTGATCTTATACTCAGTAGGCTTCCCCCTTTGGATAAAACTCATAACACTCAGAAGCCTAAGATCATCTTTTTGTGAGTCATTTACTTAATATAACAAATTGTGCTTCACTTTCAACTCAACCAAAAGGGCACCATTATCCATAAGCTTTGACTTGGCATTCAGAGCCCTTATGACTAATATCAATTTCCTGTACAAATCATTAGCTACTACATTAGCTTTGCTAGGATGATAATAAATTAAGCAATCATAATCCTTAATTGATTGAATCCATCTTCTTTATCTCAAGTTCAGTTGTTTATATGAAAAAGATAGTTAAGCTCTTATGATATGTATAAAAATAATAGTACTCTCTATAAAGATAGTGTCTCCAAATCTTTAATGCAAAAACTATAGCAAAAACCTTTAGATCATGTGTAGGATAATTCTTCTCATGCAACTCACCTATCATGAAGCATAAGCAACAAATTTACTATCTTGTATAAGAACACACCCCAAACCATTAAAGGATGCATTATTATAAATGGTGAAATCTTTCCCAGATATCAGTTGTGTAAGAATAGGAGCTTCTATTAACATGGCTTTTAACTTATCATAGCTCTTTTGACATTTGTCATCCCAAACAAACTTAGCATTCTTTCTCAATAGACATGTCAAAGGTGCTATAATAATGGAAAACCCCTTGAAAAAATATCTATAATACCTAATGAAACCTAGAAAACTTTTGATTATTGTCATGCTTTTAGGTCTCTTCCATTCCATAATAGCCTCAATCTTGCTAAGATTCACTTTGATACCTTTTGTATAGGCTATATATCCTAAGAAAGACACTTCACTTAGCTAAAACTCATACTTACTAAGTTTAGCTTAGAGCTTCTCTTCTCTCAGTATCTATAATACAAACCTTAAATGCTTTCCATGTTCTTTTTTATTCTTCAAGTAAACCAGGATATCATTAATGAAGTCCACAACAAACTGCTCTAGGTAAGGTTGAAAGAATCAATTCTTCGATTCTATAAAAAGTCATTAGAGCATTGGTAAGCCCAAATGTCATTTCAAAAACTCATAATGGCCATACCTTGTTCAAAAACCAGTCTTAGCCATATTTGCCTCTTTAAACCTTAATTGGTAATATCCTGACCCTAAATCAATCTTGATGAAAACACCTGCTCTTTTAAGCTGATCAAATAAATCATCAATACGACACAACAAATACTTGTTCTTCATAGTTAATTTATTTTGTTGTATAGTCAACATATAATTGCAATGGACCGTTCTTTTTCTTCATAAACAATATTGGTGGACCCTATGGTGACACACTCAACCTTATGAAACCCTTGTCAAGCAACTCTTAAAATTAGATCTTTAACTCTTTTAACTCTATAGGAACCATCCTCTATGAAGCTATAAATACCAGTGCAGTGCTACGTAAAACCTTTATAGCAAACTCAAGTTCCCATTTTAGAGATAAATTAAGCAACTTTTTAGGAAAAACATCCACATACTTTAACACTAGTATAAGACTTATATCTAGTTCATCTCTTCTAGTGTTATACACATTTGCTAAAAAGGCCTAGCAACCCTTTCTCAATATCCTCTTAGCTATAATAGCCGATATAACATTGGATATAAAGTTATTCTTCTTACTAACAACTATAAACCCTATCATATTAGTAGTCATAAGAGATATCCATTTCTACTTATAATTTATAATTGCCTTATACTTAGACAACCAATCCATGCCTAAGATTAAGTTAAACTCATTGAAAGGTAACTCTATAAGATTAGCTAAAAACTCATGTCCTTAAACCATCAAGGGCATAATTTGTAAACCTTATTTACTATGACATGCTGACCTATAGGGTTGCTAACTATAATTTCTATGTCAAGAAGTTTTGATGCTAACCTTTGGTCTTATACCCATGTAGTGCATATATAATAATGTGTAAACCCTAGATCTATCAATGCTAAAGCAAGAGAATTAAAGAGAAGAAAGGTACCCATCTTTAATTTTTGTGAATCTACCTCCCTTTTAGCTCGAATGGCATACTGCTTGGCAAGTGCTCTAGGCTCTATTTGACCCTCTAATTAGGCTCTTTGAGTCCCATCTTTTATTTATCCTTTTTCACTTTGGTCTTCTCTTTAACCTCGAATAGAAGTAGGTTTATTTCCTTGCCTAACATCATACCTCTTTTGACAATCTTTGAGATAATGATCCACCGAGAGAAACTAAGCAAACCCCTAGCTTTGTCTTTTAACACTCTCCATTAGCCTTTTATGGCAAATCTAGCATTATGCGATTGAGTTACTCTTTGCTATAAACACTAGAGTACTAGTAGCCTATGACTACTACCATTTACATTCTTTTTCTTCTCTTTCCCTCCTTCAACTGTTATTGTCTCCTCTATATCCCTTTTTTTTCTTCAATTAAACCCTAAAACAAGGTCATTTTTGCAAACTAAGCCCTCTAATATTTCCTTCATAGTCTCTTGAGTATGATTCTAGTGGGAAAAATATAATGGAATTCTTAGTTTAGAAAATTTAGATCAGTGGTGAATAGTAGCCAATTTTAGTTTAAGTGATTTTTTAATGTTTCATATTTTTATTAGGTAGTATTTGAGGTGTAGACAAAGGATACAAGATTAGATTTTAGTTTGGATATATGTAAAATTTATTATGATTTTTCTAAGATAGAAACCTATTTTGTTTGTATAAAAAGAGAAGAATTTATTGGAGAAAGAAAAGGACAAGGCTTGAAAGGTGTATTTAAAGTGTTTTGGAGCCTACTATAGGTGAATTTAATGAATAATGTGTTATTTATTGCTAGTTTGCATAATTCAAGTGTCTTGTGCATGTATATAAAAATGGTATAATGTGTTTGTTTATGTGTAATGGTGGTATGACAATTGTGTGTTTGACATCAATGGATGGATTTGAGTGTGTATGCATAAAGGAAGGGATAAAAATGGTGTCTATATGTGTGCGTTCAAAGTGGTTGAATGGTGAGGACATAGAGTGTGAGTGTGTGCATTAGTGATTAATTGCATTTGGTTTGTAAATAGACTTAATGTTAGGTCATGAGTATAATTGGAATGAGTAACTCATAATAAATTATGTGTATGTGTGTTTTAGTGTAATGGTTAAATAGTATGCAATAGAATTGTATGTGTGTGCAAATGAGGTAATATAAAGGCTAATGTGTAAGTAATCATAAAGGTGTGTGATGTGTGACACCCCTCACTTGACTCAAAAGGCTGATCTGGATGAGAGATGGCATATTGTGTCACCTCTTACCTGAACCATTGCCTATCCGAATATGAGATGCCATGTTAAACAATTATACCATTATTTTACTATCACACTGATGCTTGCTTACATCATGAGCATCCGAGATCTACATGTAGTTTTAAAACTAGTATTATGAATATAAGTGTAAAAGATCCTATTGTTACATTTTGATGAAAATCCGTGAGTACAATGGATGTCCGGTGGCATGCCCCAAAATAAACCTTTAAAAATGACACTTCTATAATAATCACAAACTCAAACTCAGTCTTTTGGGTCCTTATAACCCTCTAACATTATTAATATACTAGTAACATCATTAATCATAGCTCAATCATAACAAGTATTATAAGCTCAACATCACTTAGTACCAAACATACATCACATATTAATCATGTACTATTGGTATCTATCTATTAAGTTCATATAAACAAAGTACTTTAAGAAGTTATATATACATAGATCAATATACTGGACCTACACCCTACATACATACATATGTGCACTAGGAACTATAATTACATTACATAAAAGGTGTAAAAAATTATACCCTTTAGTAAGCTATTCGAACTGTACTGTTACCTTGAGGTTGGAGCTAAAACAAGAACTATCTACAACTTATGCATTGAGAAAACACAATGCGTTAAGGATAATTCTTAGTGATGTATTCAATAAAATATACACACTAGTACATGGATTCATGGAACACATGTATTTAAAAAAAACATGTCACCGAACATTCTTATTGATCTTTCACTTTTATTATTACTAGTTAACAACTTTAGGATGTCATCGTAGCATCAATTATTCATATAGCGTATGTGTATTCAACTTATTCCTACATGTCTATTTATTTATATATATTTATTAAGTTATATAACCATTAATCATGTTAATTATGGCAATAAAGTTAAGCATTTCCTAGTTGCCAAGTTATTACTTTTAACTATTTATTTGTTAGTTTATGTAACTCTACATTGCATTTATGCCATTTACATTTTATCCCATATTTGGAAGACATGTATTTGAGTATTGGATATCAGGGTTATGGTGTGTAGTGGTCTATATTTTAGACCTTAATGCTACTACACTAAAGATAATGTGTAGTGGTCTTACTGAGCCTTCTAGCAGCTACACCTATTTTAGTATATGTATAGTGCTTCTATCATACCTCCCTGTGGTTGCACCAACATGAAATAATCAAATGACATATAAAAGATTATTGTGGCCAATATACAAGTGTCTAGTGGTCCTATTAAAGCTTTAAGCAACTGCACTCAAATAAGTATAGATACAATGGTTCTATTGGACCTCCCTATAGATGTAACTACATGAAATGCAATCAAGTATCAAAATCATTAGTGTTAAAAACAACAAAGTGTCCTAACAGCTACTATGTCCCTAAGTTGACCAATCAACCTATCCAATAGGTTGTCTAACATATATGGACCATTCTTCTTCTAGTCTTATTATTTATCATTTACATAATTTATAACCACAGTTTTGTGCATTTTATAGTATCTTATCAATATCATATTACCTATCTCATGTTACGAGTCTTATTATATGCATTACCATTTTCCATATTAGTAGGCTCATATTAGCATTTTCATTACGTCTATTAGTACCTATCATTTACCATTCACATTCTATTCCTTAACATTATTGCACCATAGTTGTTGTTATCAATA
>CANXYI012303613.1:0-24748 GCA_948208565.1 Hura crepitans | reverse complement strand
TTGCCAAAATTAAGGATTTTCTTCCATTGAGATACTTTTAGAAACACTCTGTCACCAACTTCATACTCAATATCTCTTCTTTTCAAGTTAACATATAACTTCTATCGATCAGTGGCAGCTTCCAATCTATCTTTTATAATTCTCACTTTCTCTTTTGCATCCTTGACTAAATCTAGTTCCATGAGTTTACTCTCACCAGCTTGACTCTAACAAAGTGGAGTCCTGCACCGTCTGCCATATAATGTCTTATATGATGCCATACCTAAGCTAGCTTGAGAGTTATTGTTATAGTTAAACTCAGCTAGTGATAGATATCTATCCCAACTTCCTTTAAATTCAAGTACATACCTATGTAACCTATCCTGCAGTACTTGTATCACTCGCTCTAACTGTCTGTCAGTCTATGAATGGAAAGCTGTATTGAAGGCTAATTGAGTTCCCAAAGTATCTTTCAACTTTTTCTAGAATCTAAAAGTAAAGCGTGGATCTTAATATGATATTATAGTCACTGGCACTTTATGTAGTCTCATAATCTCATATACATATAGCTGTGCTAACCTATCCAATAAATAGTCCACTTTGAGTATAATGAAATGAGCTGTCTTGGTTAGTCTGTCCACTATCACCCATACAACATCACATTTGCTTCTTGTCATTAGCAATTCCATGACAAAGTCTATAGTAATCTTTTCCCACATTTACTATGGAATTGTTATAGGATGTGACAATCTAGATGGAACTTGATGTTTAGCTTTTGCTTACTGATATGTCAAACATTTTGTTACATACTCTACCATATCTTGCTTCATTCCTGACTACCAGTAATAAAGCTTTAATTCCAAATACATTTTCATACTCCTTTGATGCATAGCATATGGAGCTTCATAAGCCTCTTGCAATATTTGCTTCCTCAACTTATCAATCTCAGGTAAACACAATCTATCTTGATAATAAAGGCATTCATCCTCTTTAAGTTAAAATCCAATGGTTTTCCCCTCTTTAACTTTACTTATCAATTATTTAATCTATTTATCCCATTTCTGTGCTTCTTTTACTTACTACCTAAAATCAAGTTTCACTTGCAATTCTACTAAGTTCACATTTTTTAGAGTATATTATACTTAAGCATTCATAGATTTCATAATAGTAATAAACTTTTAACTCAAAACATCTATAACAACATTTGCTTTCCCTGGATGGTAGTCAATCAAGCAGTCATAGTCCTTTATCAACTCCATCCAACATTGTTGTCTCAAATTCAATTCTTTCTATGTAGAAAGGTACTTCAAACTTTAATGATTGGTGTCAATGTAACACCTCTCACCATATAAATAATATCTCCATACTTTTAAAGAAAGCACTATTATAGCCAATTCTAGATCATGTGTCAGGTAGTTCTATTCATATGGCTTCAATTGTCTTAAGGCATAAGCTATCACCTTTCCCTCTTGCATCAAGACACACCTAAGCCCATTATGCAAAGCATCACTATATATCACAAAAGTCCTTCCCTTGCTCGGGCTATGTAAGAATAGGTGCTTTAGTCAACATTGCCTTAAGTCTATCAAATCTTTCTTGGCACTTGTTATCCCAGACAAATTTTACATCTTTTCTCAATAGTCTTGTAAGTGGTGTAGCAATCATTGAAAATCTTTTCACAATTCTCTTATAATATCCTACCAATCTTAGGAAACTACAAATTTCTACCACATTCCTAAGAGGCTTTTAGTGCATCACAGCTCTTACTTTACTTAGATCAACTTTAATTCCATCTGCCAATGCTATATAGTCTAAGAAGGCTACCTTTGTCAACTAGAAATCGCACTTACTTAGCTTTGCATACAACTGCTTCTCTCTCAATGTCTGCCACATGATTCTCAAGTGTTGCTCATGTTCTTCCTAACTCTTGGAATGCACTAGAATGTTATCAATAAAGACCATAACAAATTGGTCTAAGAATGGCTTGAAAATTTTGTTCATGAAATCCATAAAAGCTATAAGGGCATTAGTCAGCCTAAATGGCATCACTAAAAACTCATAATGATTATACCTAGTTCTAAAGGCATTTTTTGGAATGTTGGATTCATTAATCCTCAGCTGGTGATAACCCAAGCTCAAATCATTCTTTGAGAACATACTAGCTCCTCTAAGCTGATCAAACAAACCATCAATTCTAGATAGTGGATACTTGTTCTTAACTGTCATCTTATTTAATTGCCTGTAATTGATACATAATCAAATCAGTCTATCCTTCTTCTTCACAATTAACGCGGGTGCTCCCTAAGAGAAACACTCAGTCTAATAAAACCCTTTTCTAATAGTTCTTGCAATTGCACTTTTAGTTCTTTCAATTTTATAGGTGCCAATTGGTACGATGTAATGGACACTAGAGCGGTACCTAGATACACCTCAATCTCAAACTCTACTTCATGCAGTGGTGGCAATCCTAGAAGTCCAATAGTAAAGGCACTCGAAAAGTTTGATACCATAGGTATCTGATTAAGATTTGGAGCAGGATTATTGGTATCAATAATATAAGCAAGATAAGCTTCATATCTCTTTCGGTTGAGTCACTTAGGCAAGGAATCTTTCTCACCATAGACTATCACATCACTTCCCTCAAATATATGAAGGGTAAGCTTCTTCTATTCACAAGCAACCACTGCTTGATGTTAGAATAACTAGTCCATACCCAAAATAACATCGAACTCATGGAACAGAAGTTCAATAAGGTCAGCTAAAAACACTATATCTCAGATCATAAAAGGACAACACCTATACACTCAATTCACTGTTACACTTTGTCTGATTGGATTGCTAACCAAGATGTCTACATCTATAGGTTCAAGCTCTAATCCCCTATCCAATGCTTGTGTAATACATATATATGAATGTATAGATCCTTGATCTATTAATGCCATGCTTTCATGCCATTAATTTTCCACTTTAATACACTTTACATATATCCTAATATATTATCTCATTATACCATTTACCACATATATTCATTATGTCTTATTTATTTTCCTTAAGACATTACAAGCATTCTACAAGCCCAATTTCTAGCATAAATAAATGTCTCATTCAAGCCATACACATATGTGTACACATTTATTTCATATAACACATGCACATAGGCTTTATTTCACCTTGAAGGCAAATAGGCACCCATATTTGGTGTAGTTTTCTTCACAATATCAATTCTTTTTTTGAAGGAAAAATACCACTAAGGTCTAGCAAGCTTTTGTAAATGATTCAAAGGTAGGTATCCATATTCGATGTAGCTTCGTGCTAAGTAAGTATACTTCTAAGTAAGTACTTTTCACTCAAGTACTTTGATGTGCACTCTTAATTTGGCATTTCATAATACACATCAAAGTGGGGGCAACTGTAGATGCCTCAATTTTAGGTTTAGGACTTTTTTTTACGTATTTAGACTTTGACATGAAAAGGTTATGATGTGACCTGAATTGCAAAAAAAAAATGGGAATCTATGTCAGTAGCAAAGGGTTTAGGCTGATGAGTTAAAGGCCGAAGCCCGACACTAATTCTAATAGGGGTACAGGGGTAAGGCCCCCGCGGTATGGACCCATTCACCTTTTTTAGCCTATGATGATCACTTGAGATAAGCTCTTAAGCAATGGCATAAACCCTTTAGGAAGTAAGTTCACACGAACTTATTTTAAGGTCTGTACATACTCTATCTAGGTTTGTACTTGCCTAATTAGCTCTACCAAGCCCAAGACCCATGGTCTGCCCAAACAAAGTCCAAGTTTATGTCCGTATAGACAAAATCAAACCTGGACTAAAGCCCATAGACTGGCAAGAAAGCATACAACCTAGGTCTATACTGACTAAAATGTACAAGCCTGCACAAACTTGCTGACATAAATCTTCTAGAAGCAGGATTTTCCTATTTAGACTACAATTCCTAATCCTATTAGGATTCTACTTCCTTTAGATGGGAAACTCTTAAACCTAAGCCTATAAATACCCCTCTTATGTATGAAAAAGGGAAGAGGCTAAGAATAAATCCACAATAGCAAATAAACCCATCTATGAGTTTAAAAGAGGACTCTAAAGAGGAATCACTCTATTAGTCCTATTAGACTCACTAAAAATAATTCCTTCTATACTCTTACACCTTTATGCTATTGCTTGAAAAGTTTATTCACAAGGTAATGTTTGAGGTCTCTTCTGTATATATTGTCATTGTTTTCATAGACCTATGATCTCCAAAGATTGATCACAAGTCAGGTGATTTTATGTAATCCCCACTTTGATCATAGGAGTAGGTCATGATTATGAGGTGTTTCATAGTGTATAATTAATTGCCATTACATCATATTCATTATATTGTCTTTGCCTTAATTGTATGGACTTATTTGTAAACATGATAAAGTTCGGACTAATTTGTTTTCTTAACATATGTATAATATATAGTCTGCATAAACTTATGTTTAGTAATAGTGTCTTATTTGTCTTATATGTCATGCTTTAATATATCTTGTTTACCATGTTAATATTATTCTATGATGTTAGCATATTGCATTATTATCTCATTCTTTAAAATATGTGTTTTTAATATATCAAAATTATTGTATAGTCCACACGGATGCCTTCTCACAAGGAACATAGTCTGTACAGATGATCTTGTTTCATTCTTGTATATGTTGTCTTTAAGTCTGCATGGACTCTCTCTCATAAGGAATGTAATCTGCATAGGCATTTACTTTGGATTTCAATTTCACATGCATTTATCTCTTGTTTTATTTATGATTCTATATAAATCTTTTTTCTAGTATCATTAAACATCTTCCTTTGAGTTGTATACAAGTAATCTTTCTCACTAGAGTAGAGGTTCGAGCAAACATAATTACCCTTACATGTAATAATTTGCATAGACACTTGCTAAAGCTATATAAAGTCTACACAAACTTAATGTTGTACATGTAGGACCAATTAAATGTTCTATTTTATTTCTTTTAGTTTTGTACTTATTGTATCTTTTGAATTATTTTAGGATGTAATAGGTAGTAAATAACTTATATTAAATGCTAAATCCTAAATCTTACATTAAAATGGTTTTCTACATAATTAATTAGTGTTTTTTTAAACAAAAATGGTTTTAAGTTTTCTTTAATCAAAAGTCACATGAAAAATGTATTTTAATAAGACCAATCTCTTAGAGATTGGAGTTTGGGCAATTATTGCTAATTCCTATGGAATTACAGGTAATTGTTAGGTCACACCACAACTAATCAATGACCCATTTTTTGGATGTATAATATACCTTATTATAAATAGTTGTAAATTTACTTCTTATACATGTAAAGGTGATATGGATGTTTAAATATAATATGTGCTTACTTGAAAAGGGATTGATAAATGTTACAATATACAAAGAAGGCATATTATTAAGGCATAAATAAGATATGAATTTCGAACCTTTCTGGTATAGAAGATCAAAGGTCTTAGTGTAAAGGCCAGGTGGTTACTCTACTATCCACTCTCATCCCTAGTAAAAATACCATATTCTCTACATGTATAATAAGGTGAAAGAGCAATTCTAGTATGTAATATACTGTAGAACCTAATATACTACTAGTAACAATGTATAATTCATTATTAAATTAAGAAAAGGCTAATATTTAAGTAATTTGGTTATTTTAGCTGAGTGAGTCCACTTAAAATATAGAACTCCTTTTTTAAGGTACAACTGAGTTTATGGATGGGCATTCTTGTTATTTAGTTAAAATTTGCACTTTTATACATATGCATTATCAATGTGTGAACATACTAAAAATTAAAGAATTGGAAGTTTGGTTATGTATGTTCAAGTTGATTATAATGTGTAAGAGTAGTTATGTAGGCCATGTAAAGAGTTGGCTCTTAAAGTGAATGCCTATACATATGATATGTTAGGAGATATGCTTTTAAAATAAGGAATCTCTCTTAATTAGTTTAAAGGGAAAATGTTACATGAAAGTGTATGTGAAAAAGGAAGGCATTTATATCACACTTCTTTCAAGAGCATATGTTCATGTATAAAATACGTAGTACAAGTCAAATTTTTTTTTTCATATAATGAATTATGCTTATATAAGAATAGAAATATGATATGGACATGGAATACATGTAGCATATATATAAATCTTATGAAATTAATTCAAATAAAAAAAATGAGATAGACAAAATGTTATTAAGCATACTTAAATTGTGAAAGAGTGATAGATTCCCATTTTTAACTAGGAATTATATGGTATAGGATAGTTTGGCATGATAAATAGAGGACTTCTGCAAATCTACCACCATTTGTAGCTTCAAGTACCACCGTTCAGTTTTAGCACCTTTGGGTAGGTGCTGGCACCATATTAGGTACCATTATTTTATACCTTTAGGTACCATTGTTTTGTGCTTATGAGCACCACTAATATATGATTGATTTGTAAAATCTATCATATTGGTCCCTTATCCTAGCAAAGTAGAGGATTCTAGGAAAAAATGGGTGAAATTTATATGTTAAAGTGAAATGAAGTTTATAGATGCTAATGTTATTGAATTTGATTAATTTTGCACATATTTAAGTATTATCCATGATCACTCTTAATGTTATTAATGACAACATATTAAAGACTTTAATTAGAAGAAAATAAGTATTTCATGATTATGCATATGTATCACTTGCTTTTGAACCTATGACCATATGTGATTACTAGAAACACATAAAAGTAACTTAATGATGCTTTTCTTTTCATGAAAAATTAGATAATACATTTTTATATGAATTATTTATTTTATATACCTATATTTCTCTTTAGAACTTAAAGCTTAGGTGACTAAGAAAGTTATTTAGGTTAGAAGTACCCATTGAGGATTTTATCCTGAATGTAGTTGTTTATCTATATAGATTCAGTAGTTAACATAGTTGAGAAGAGGGAATAGCTATCTATAACCATATTAGAAGAGCTTTTATACGTAAATAGATATACATAGCATGGAACTTTTTACAAGTCATGCATTTTTGGATATGTTTTGTATTTTCTCATATGTTTAAGCTTTTATGCCTATGGGATATGTGTAAATATAACTATAAGATTGTCTTTAGTATTATATGTACATTTCAAAGTAATAGGCTTATGATGTATGTATAAAGGAAGAAAATTATGCTAGTGTATATGTACGTGTGTATTGATATAAGAATTGATGTGTGTGTGATTTTAGAATGAATGATGGAACTATAAGATTTAGATGGTTGATTTTTGAACTAGTGATTATCAAGGATTATGTGTGTGATTATAAAAGTGTTTTCTTTCATAAGAATTTGATTTAACCTCAAATAGCTATTATGCTACCAAATTTTGATTAAAATTGAAAGGTTCAAAATTTTTTTAACTATTCTATTGTAAAAATATATAAGTACTATAATCATGTGAAAAGTTTTCATAAGTTTTCTTTATATGTTATCTAAAATGACATAACTTTATATATGTTTACATGATATTTTAAGCATGGTAGCACCTTTATGTCTAGGTTTTTTATGGAACTAAATAAAGGTGTTACATTTATTTGTATTAGAGCATATGTTTAGTCGGTTTTAGTATTTAGCTAAGTGTTGATTGTTTATGAACATGCATATCATCAGACATAATATGATGAGAGTTTAGGCTAATATAGTTACTCCCTCTTATATGTATAGTAATATGTAGTCTAAACCTCAACATCTACAAGATGAGGCAGTTGAAAATATGAGCCATTCTATTATTGGCAATATAGAGCCACAAGAAGCACCTACTCCAACTTCTCAAGGAATGCTAAAAAAAGTATAGGTTGTATTCCTACAACAAGTCACTAATCTATTAAGGTATATAGTAAAAGCAATCTCAGCATATCCACTACCTCCTCTGTAGCCTTAAACTCCTCTAGTGAGAACTATGAGAAAAAGGCTCTATAAGAATGGGGCTAAAGACTTCAAAGTGTAGAAAGAGAATGATACTATAGCAGCTGAGTGCTAGCTAGACAAGATCAAGAGGATTTTAGAGGACTTACACTATTTACCAGAAGAGAAACTTAAGGGTTTAACTTCTTTATTTTATAAAAAAGCTTATTAGTTATGGGTTAGGTAAGAAAACAATCAAAAATCTCCTAGCCACTATAATAGATCACTTAGGAGTTTTTCCTTACATGTTCTAGACAGAGGTACATAGGAGGAATCTATCTAAAAAGGAAATGATGGGAGTTTCTATACTTTAGATAAAAATAGCTTTCTGTGGCTGAGTATGAGCGGGAATTTCTAAAGCTCAACCATTATTCTCCTTAAATGGTGATAGATAAGGAAAAGAAATGTTATAAGTTTAAAGATAAACTAAATGACTCTATCCAATTACAAATTATAGGCAAGAGATTAATAGCTTTCTAAAGTAAGTGAATGTTGCCTTAAATATTGAACAAGTGAAATAGAGAGAGTTAAGCCATAAAGAGAAAGAATAAAGAAAATAGGACAATCTAGTCAAAATACTTTTAGCAATAAGAAGGGCAAGTTCACTCAGACTTAATTAGTAGGGTCACATATCCTAAGGAAATGTGGCTCTTTTAAAGATGATGGACAGCAACAAGAATTACAATAGGAAACATTATGAGCCATGCAAGAAGATGTCTAAAGCTTGTTTTACCTATAGAGTAAAGGGACACTTTATGAGAGATTGTCCAGAGAGATAAGGTACTTTATCTATAGCTCATAAGATTATATTTGATACATATAGAGGAAAAAATAGGTTTATAGAATGTAAGCATTCAAGCCCAAAGGGCAACTTCAAAGACAGTGGAGAGACCTATAGATACAAGAGCAGTAGTTAGAGTGTATGCCATAAAGGGAAAGGAAAACTAGGATGCACTAGATGTGATAGTCAGTAAATTTTCTTTCTTTGCTACTAATATATATATATGCACTCATTAATCCTAGTTTTACACATTCCTATATATACATCTTTTTTGGAACTTGATGATATGTATATTAATATAATAAATCATGAGATTCCAGTAACCAATCCTTTAGGGCAAAGTGTGTTAGTTAATAAAGTGTTTAACAATTTTCTACTACTAATCCATAATGTAGAGCTTATAGCTAATTTGATGTATTTACCTTATTGAGAGTTTAATTTGATTAGGTATAGATTGGCTTTCTAAATAAAAAGCCATAATAAATTGTAAAAAAAAATAGGGTTACCTTAAGATTACCAAAAGGAGAAAAAGTGTTAGTGTTTAGAATAAGATTAGATGAATTGTATAATATGATTTTTATTATGCAAGCAAAAAGTTGTTAAGAAAAAGGTGCACAACTTTCCTTGCTCATGTGATTGATACATGGAAAAAAAGCTTAGAGTTAGAGAACTTACCTATAGTTAGGTTGTTCCCTAATAAACTACCAAGATTACCATTAGAAAGGGAAGTGGAATTTACCATTGAGATAGTGCCTAGTACTACTCCCATTTCTATAACATCTTATCAAATGGCTTTAGCTAAGGTAAAAGAACTTAAACTACAATTATAAGAGCTATTCAATAAAGGATTCATTAAACCTAGTGTTTCACCATGAGGAGCTCCAATTTTGTTTGTCAAGAAGAAATATAAATACTTAAGACTTTGTATCAATTACTAGCAGTTAAATAAAGTGATAGTAAAGAACAAATAAATTTTACCCCCTATAAATAATCTATTTGACCAATTGAGAGGTGCAGGTGTGTTTTCTAAGATTGATTTAAGATTAGGATACTAGTAGTTTAAGATCAAGGAATTTAATGCACCTAAAACTACTTTCTAGATAAAATATAGTCATTATGAATACTTTGTCAAACCTTTTAGACGTACGAATACACTAGCTACCTTTATAGATCTCATAAATAGAGTTTTTAGATCTTATTCAAATAATTTATGGTAGTCTTCATTAATGATATCTTAGTCTACTCCAAGACTGAAGAAGAACATGATCGACATCTAAGGATAGTTTTATAGACATTAAAGGAACATCAACTCTATGCTAAATTAAGCAAGTGTGAGTTTTAGCTAGAACAAGTTTTCTTCTTAGGCCATATTATTTCCTTTGAAGGAATTCAAGTAGACCCTAGTAAGATTAAGGCAATCCTCAATTGGAAGCCTTTTAAAAATGTTACAAAAATCCATAGTTTCCTTAGTCTTACAAGATATTACAAAAGGTTTATGAAAGGCTTTTCCATGGTAGCTTCTCTACTCATGAAACTTTTACACAAAAATGTTAAAGTTTGAGTGGAATGCTAAGTGTCAAAGTAGCTTTTAAGAATTAAAGAGGATGTTAATTTAAGCTCCTATTCTTTCTCGACCTTTTCTTAGCAAGGATTTTGTGATGTATAGTGATGCTTCCCATAATAGGCTTAGGTGTATTATGATGCAAGAGGAAAGGCAATTGCTTATGCTTCTAAGCAACTTAAGCCTTCTGAGCTTAATTATGCTACTCATGATCTAAAATTTGTAGCCATTGTTTTTGCACCTAAGATATAGAGACATTATCTATATGGTGAAAAATGTAATATCTACACAGACCATAAAAGTCTAAAATACTTGCCTACTCAAAAGGAGCTGAACTTAAGATAATAGAGATGGATAGAATTGATCAAAGATTATGATTATGTTATAAGTTACCATTAGGATAAAGCAAATGTTGTAGCTGATGCTTTTAGCAAGAATGACACATATGCATGTCTAATTCAAGTTTATGTTAGTATGTGATATATTGAAAGAGATTGACCTTATCTCATTTCTATGTAGCTTTGAGAGTGTTAAATGCTCAGGTAAGCATAACACTTGACAAAGTTATTATAACCAAAGTGAAAGTGAGGCATAATTTATTACAACAACTTTAAGAAGCCTAGAAGCAAGATAATGGAATGAAGATAGTAATGAAGGAGATTTAAGATGGAAAAGAAGTATAATATTCCTTAAAGGAAGATGGAAGTTTGTATTTCAAAGATAGATTATGGGTTCTTGATATACCAAAATTGAGAAAGAGTATATTGATAGAAGCACATACAACAACTTATAGCATTCATCCTAGAAGTAACAAGACATATCAAGATTTGATGCCTTTTTACTGGTGGCCTAGCATAAAGAAAGATATAACAAAATTTGTGACCAAGTGTTTAGTATGTTAGCAAGTAAAAGCTAAGCATCAAGTTCCTTCTAGATTATTACAACCAATTAGTGTATCAGAGTGCAAGTGGGAGAAAATCACCATGGATTTTATAGTGGTTTTTCCTTTCATAAATAAATAATATGATGTTATCTAGGTAACAGTGGACCCATTCACTAACTCAGCTCATTTTCTCTATATTGGACAAGACTATTCTCTTGATAGGTTAGCATATATATCAATGAGATAATTTGTTGCATGGAGTACCCATATCTATGGTATTTGATAGAGACCCTAGTTATATTTTATATTTTAGGAGAGTCTATATAAATCTTTGGGAAGCAAATTGAATTTCAACATCGCTTTCTATCCTTAAATAGATGGAAAAATAGAAAGAGTGATTCAGGTAAACCTTATAAGCTTAGCTAATATTTTATTTTAAGATATAATCTAATATGTTATTATGGTTTATATGATAAATTTTGGAAGACATATTGAGAAGTTGTGTTATAGATTTTGAAGGGAGTTGGGATAGTCATCTTCCATTGATAGAGTTTACTTATAATAACAATTACCAATCTAGCATTTAGATGGCACTTTATAAAGCTTTATATAAAAGGAAGTGTAGGACACAATTATGTTGGATTGATATGAGAGAAAGCAAAATTATTAGACCTAAAGTAGTTAGAGAAACTAAATAAAAGGTGAAATTGATTTAAGAAAGACTTGAAGCTGCAAGTGATAGACATAAACCATATGCATACCTTAAGAGAAAGAATGTAGAGTATCAAATGGAAGAGAAAGTATTTTTAAAGGTGTCACCTTGGAAGAAGATTTTGAGATTTGGAAAGAAAAGGAAACTAAGTCTTAGGTTCATTAAACCTTATAAGGTCATTGGCCATATAGGTCTTATGGCCTATCGATTAGCTTTACTACTAGAACTATCAAAGATCCATAATGTTTTCATGTTAGAGGTACCTCGACTATGGGGTTTAGGCTAGATCTTAGAAAATAAGCATAAAAAAGCAAATTCTTAAAATCTAACATGAGGGATAGGAGTTTGAGTGTCCCTCACAAGGCGATTTACCAAGTGGTAAGTGTGTGTCACCACCTGGGGGGTTAATCCAGGAAGTAAACCAAAGAGATTTTAGGTGTGGGAATTCCTCTTTTTTATGCTCACCACATAATCTCAATTTTTATCTCAATAGTTCTAATTTTTATCAATTACCTCAAGTACATAATTATTACGATTAATTAAATGTGTTTACATGTTAAAAATGATTAAAATTAAAATTAAAGCAAGTAAAGATATCATATATCAATACAATAAAATTTGAAATACATGAAATCTGGCCAATTTATTAATTCGAGAACATTAGTCCAAAATCAATTTATTAGGTAAAAGGAACATTGATTCCTAAAAATAACTTATTAAAAATTATCCATTTTATTTATTAAAATCATTTTTCTTAAGGGATTATGGAACTTTGGTTCCAAAACCTTTTTTATTAATAAAAAAATTATACTCTTAATCAAATAAAATCATTTTTTATTATTAAAACATTGATTCCAAATCTTTATTAATTAAAAAATTTAAGATCCTTTTCTTATTTAAATCTTTTATTTGTTCTATATTATAAAATTTAGGGAAAAGGACTTTGGTCCTCAAAGGCCTCCAAGTTGAAACATTTATTAATTGAAAAACCTCTTATTTTGTCAAATTAAGACAATTTTAGGCATTTGGGGACTTCGATAAAAAATTCTTATTTTTATGTGATTAGCCTTATTTTTTATAAAACATTTATTTGCTACTTTGGTTATTTAATCGAATTAAAAAATCATTTTAATCTACCTATTAAAACATGCATGGAATTATACATAAAAATATTTAAGTTAATTACAACTTAAAAATCCTACTACAAATTATCTAAAAAGACAAAAATGATTAACCAAATATAAAATATGAATTTAAACAGAGTTATTAGAACGAGGATAGTTCCATATAAACCTCAAAAGCTTGTACAAACTTAGTCCACATGGACTTAATGCTACCATAGAATTACACAAACAAAGCCAAGCATACAAAGAGCCATCAATGGAATATCAATCCATATGAACCTTAAAAGACAGGGTATAAGTATGAAAACAAGTCTAGTTGAACAAAGTCTCCCCGATGGGGAAGGTCTATATGGACTTGTTCTGGTACATAGAAATGCAAAAGAAAAACTACTATCACCTATTTTCACCAATAATAGGGACATAATACCACAAGGAAAATGTATGTATGAGAGTGAAATAGAAGTAATAACAATCAACAGAAAATAAATGAAAGAGCAAGAAAGGGTAAAAAGAAGATAGAAATGATTTCCCTTTTCTAATAAGGTAGACCCATCAAAATGAGATTTTAATACCCCATTTTCACAGAGATCCAAAATTGAATATAAGAAACACAAATAAAAGAAAAGGATATAAACATAAGTATCTGATATAGGTCCATACAAATCAAAGAAAGATCTTGTATTTAGGGATATAGGTCAGAATAGGTTCCTCATAAGAGGAGGTGTGTGCAAACTTTTCATTAGATAGACAATAGATAACATTTATTTAAATGAAATAAAAAGGCAAAGTAATAGAGGTTTCTCCTCTCTAATGGAGTAAACTTATAAAAATGGGTATTTGAACACTCTATCATCATTGAAGGTCATAAACCTCAAGAAAAAGAAAGAAGAAAGCTAAGGAAAAGAAATAAAACACAAATAATAAAAATGAAAACCAGAAAAATACAAATAAAATAAATAGATGAGAGCCCTTTATAATGGTTTCTTTAGGTATTTACCATTGATGAAGGACCTCTTTAAGATTTGTAAGCTTGACCCCTTAAAGAATAAGCAAAAAGAGAGTTTTTTCAAGGTTACTTTAGGTTTGGCTATGGAGGTTTAGGTTTTATAAAGGTTTTTAGGTAAGGATGAAGGAGGAGGAAAGGGAAAGCAGCTAACAAATGTTTTTTTTACTTTTTTTTTTCCAAAAGTCCAAAAAGAATCCCTTTCTGTCTCTAAATTAGCCTCTTATAGTCTCACTAGAAAAGTTTATGGCCCTTATAAAGAATATTCCTCTAGCCATCTGAAAGGTGGTCTTTAGACAACCCAAAAAAGTTTGGTCCTTTTAGACTTTAAAAGTAAATGTTTGCATGGACTTCTACCCTTACAGAATGAGGTTTACATATATTTTAGAGACATTTGCCATTATAGTCCATACAAACTATTGATCCTTATGAAAGGAGATCTATATAGATATCATGCGATGTCTACTAGGGTTCTTCCTTAAGCCTTCTGAAGGTGGCTTTAGGTTGTGCCTTCCAAGGTATTTTGCTTGGTTTATGGGCCTCCCTTTGAATCTCTTGAGAAACATCTAGCACTTGTGAGTTTCATTTGGAAAGCCAAGAAGCATCTCAGACTCCTATGTCTACACATGCCCCTACTTTAATAGGCTTGAAAAACTGTTGCATGTGAAGTCACATCAAAGTTCAAAAGAAAGGACGAGATGCATACTTATGCCTCAGAGTTGGTTTTAAGAGCTCCTTTGCTTAATGTGTTTGAGAGCTACCTCTACTCAATGGGCTTTATTTGTTTTGAGTTTTTAGCCCCTATGAGCAATGATCTTGGATTTTAATTTCTAATCCCTCTACGAAATGATTATTGTGATTGAGTTTTTGGCTCCTTTAAGTATTGATTATTGGGTTTGAGTTTTTTACTCCTTTAGATAATAATCTTATATCTGAGTTTCTAGCCCCTTCGAGTAATGACTATTAGGTTTTAATCTTATTGTGTGAGCTATAACCCTCTCTATGACCAAACACTCCTCTATCTAAGAATGTTGAGCTATGTAGACTTTTAGTGAATGATCGAAGAGCTAACCCTACTCAGTGGGTATGACTTATATGGCTTTAGTGGATACTTTGAGAGCCACCCTTACTCGGTGGGTGCAACTTCTATCAGCTTTAAGTGAATGCTTTAAAAGTTACCCTTGCTCAATGGGTATGATGCTTATTGGCTTTAAATGAATATTTTGAGAGCTACCCCTACTTAATGGGTGTAATGCTTGTCGACATTAAGTGAATACTTTAAGAACTACCTTTACTTGGTAGGTGTAACTTTTATCATCTTTAAGTGAATGCTTTGAGAGCTACCTTACTTATTGGGTGCAACTTTTATCAGCTTTAAGTGAATGCTTTGGGAGCTACCCTTGCTCGGTGGGTATAATGCTTGTTAGTTTTAAGTGAATACTTTGAGAGCTACTTTTGGTCAATAGGTGTGATGCTTGTCAACTTTAAGCAAATGCTTTGAGAGCTACCCTTGCTTGATAGGTGTGACTTCTATGACTTTAGGTCATTAAAGCCATGCTCTAGGTGATTATTGTAGTCAATGCTCTATTGGCTCTTATAGAAGTGTGGAATTATTGTCATATCATGTAAGAGAAAAGATTTATTGTTAGTGTTTTGCATAAGGCAAAAGAATGAATGTGTACCTTTTGATATACTTGTAATGCTTTAGATTTTGGCAATTACCCCTAGGGTTGTAGGGGTTCTTTAGTCCTCTAAGTTGATTGAGGTCCTAAAATTTGCCTATGAAGCATATGTTATGCCCTATAATATGATGATTGACTCTAAGATCATAAAGGAAGCTTACTTTGACTACCATGTCATCCCTTCTTATAATGGCCATGTCCTTTTTATGTTGGGGCAAGGCAAAGGATAATACATTTATAGCTAAAATGTTAATAAGTTTGCCCCTTGCATTATCATTTACCTTAACAGATGGTGTAGCATTTAGTATTTAGGAAGTTATCTTGCAAGATTAGAGTTAGCTTTATTCCTTGAGAAATTAAGTGCTTTACTTTCATCAAAGAGCATAAGTTCAGGTAATCCAAGTTTGGCTTTAAGATTATTTAGTTTATTTTCCCTAATCAAAAGGGCATATATCATGGTTAAAAGGTTATTAGTGTGGCAAGTCATTACTCGATCTAGTTTCCTCCTTAACTTTAAATCTTTTGCTTGATGGTTTCTATAACCTGTAATTTGATAAAGTAAATAGTTAGCTTAGCATACTAGATTAAGTTTGCATAGTTTACCTATATTATGGTTTGGTGGTTTAAAGAATGAATGCTCCCATAATTTTATAAGCACCCATGAAATTTTGGGCTATAAATATCATGATGTTCTTATCCTACCATGCTTACCTCTAAAAAAATGTAAGTGTAAAAAAGAGGTACTCATAATAAGGCAAATGTAAGCACATGAAATGCTTATTCTCAATCTAATTATAAGGTATATTAGATATACCTATTTTCAAAATGATAATATTTACATGCTTAGATATATATTCACGTATGTATGTTATGTGTTATGCATGTAAGACCAATCATTGGCTTTACTGAGAGATAGGTATAATTGAGGCAATTTCCAAAGGATCATTAGGCAAAGGTGGATTTGTTTGGCTAAAGCTAAAAGCCAGGGTACTTATAAGGTACCATAGGATTGGGATTGGTTATTTTTATAGTTTGTGTCCATTTTATTTGCAGATGAACAACAGTTTTGGTCTAAAGGGATTTAAGATTTATGGCCATTAAGAATCAAGGTATACTTTTTGTTATTGATCAATGATACCCCTATTTCCCTATAGACTATTAAATTTTTATCCTTCTCCTTCTTCTTTTTTTCATTTCTTTTTTTTGCCCTAATTTTTGCCTAATATGCCCTCCCAAATGAGGTTTTCACACTAGCAAGCTATGCCCTAATTTTTGCTTAGTGTGCCACCTAAAGGTGCTTTTCATACTAGCGAGTTGCCTAACTATTGCCTAATGTGCCTCCCAAAAGAGGTTTTTACACTAGCAAGATTTTTTCTTTGCCTAATATGCCTCCCACATTGCTTTTTCTAATCCATAATTTTTCCATAATACCTTAAATAATGGAATTCTTTTCTTTCTCAATTCTTTTATCTCAGTTGGGAATATTTTAATTGATTCTTCTTCATATGATCAGTCTAATTGTACTTCAATATCTTCTACCTTAATCACATGGGAAAGATCTAATTGATACCTTTAAAGCATAGACACAAGAAATATATTATGGATTTTTGATAATTTGAAGGGTAAGGCTAATCAATAGGTTATAAGATTTATACATTTTATAATCTCGTAAGGCCTAATGAATTTAGAACTTAGCTTCCCCTTCTTCCTAAATCTCAAAATCTTCTTCCAAGAGAACACTTTCAAAAAAAAATTATCTCCTACTTGATATTCTATATCTTTACTTTATAAATTTGTGTAAGATTTATGCCTATCACTTGTAGCTTTCAATCTTTTTGTAATTAATCTCACTTTCTCTTCAGTTTCTTTAATCACTTTAAGCTCGATAATCTTTCTTTCTCTTATCGTAGTATAATATAATGGAGTTCTACATTTCTTTTTATATAAAGCTTTAAAAGGTACCATCTGAATGCTAAATTAGTAACTGTTATTATAAGCGAACTCTATCAGTGGAAGGGGATTATCCTAACTTCCTTTAAAATCTTTAATACAGCTCCTTAACATGTCTTCAAGGATTTATCATATAATCTACCTTAACATAGTAGTTTTTTATATTATTGCAATATATAAACAAGTTTTAAGTCTTTTACCTAAATCACTATTTCTAATTGTCTATCTGATTGAGGGTGGAAAGTGGTAATGAAATCTAATCTGGTGCCTAAAAATCTATTTAGAGTCTTCCAAAATCGTGAAGTAAATCTAAGGTTTCTATCAAATATAATAAGTATGGACACTCTATGCAAACAGACTATCTTATTGATGTACAATCATGCCAATCTATCAAGCAAATAGCCTTATCTTATGAGAAGAAAATGAGTTGACTTAGTAAGTCAATCCATAATCACCTAGATATCAGCATGCTTCTTTTGAGTAAGAGGAAGGCCCACTACAAAGTCCATAGTAATTTTTTCCCATTTCCACTTCAGTATGCTAATTGGTTGTAATAGTTCTTATGCCAGACCACCAATACAAAGATTTCAAGTCTTGATACATATTATGCTTCCTAGGTGGATGCTATAAGTTATTATATGTGCTTCTATTAAGATACACTTTTTCAAGTTTGGTATATTAAACACCCACAATCTATCCTTGAAGTACAAATTCCCATATTCTTTTAAAGAATAATTTATTATTTTCCCTCTTAAATCTCATTCATCACCTTTTTCATCCCTTTATCATGCTTCTATGCCTCTTGAACTTTTTGTAAGAGACTAGGCCTCACTTTAAATTTAGTTACAATAGCTCCATTAGATGTTATGCTCATTCAAGCATTCAAAACTTTCAAAGCTACATAAAGATGATACAAAGTTAATTTCTATTTTATAAAGTTCATACCATCAAATTTTTACTTACATAACATACCTATAATGAATTTTTTGCTAAGAGCATTTGCTATAACATTTGCTTTACCTAGATGGTAACTTATAACACAATCATAGTCTTTGATCAATTCCATCCATCCATGTTGTCTTAAATTTAGTTCCTTTTGATTAGGCAAGTACTTTAAACTTTTATGATTTATGTTGATGTAACATTTTTCTCCATATAGGTATTGCCTCCATATCTTAAGTGCAAAAGCAATGACTACTAGTTCAAAATCATAGGTAGGGTAATTGAGCTCATGGCATTTAAGCTACCTAAAAGCATAGGTAATACCTTACCTTCTTGCATTACAATACAGCTATGTCTATTATGGGAAGTATCACTACATATCACAAAATCTTTGCTAAGAGATGGTTAGGTAAGAATAGGTGCTTTAGTTAACATATTCTTTAGCTCTTCAAAACTATTTTCACATTTAATATTCTACATAAGCTTAATGTTCTTGTGAAGAAGTTTTATGCTATCATGGAAAAGCCTTTTATGAATCATTTATAGTACCCTGTAAGACCAAAGAAACTATGGATTTCATGACATTTTAAGGAGGTTTCTAGTTGAGGATTACCTCAATCTTGTTAGGGTCCACTCTTACCTCATCAAAAGAAACAATATGTCCTAAGAAAGAAACTTGCTTTAGCCAAAACTCGCACTTAAGAAGTTTGGCATAAAGCTAAAGTTCTCTTAAAATCTATAACACTATCCTCAGATGTTGACATATTGTTCTTTAGTCTTAGAGTAAACCAAAACATCATCAATAAAAATGACCACAAATTGGTCTATGTAAGGTCTAAAAACTCTATTCATGAGGTCTATAAAAGTGGTTAGTGATTTCATGAGCCCGAATGGCATGACAAGGAATTCATAATATCCATATTTTGTTCAAAAAGTAGTTTTAGGGACATCTGATTCCTTAATATTAAGTTGATAATATCCTAACCTCAAATCAATCTTAGAAAACTCTCTCAAACTTCTAAATTGATCAAATAGGTTATTAATACAGGGTAAAGGATATTTGTTTTTTACTATTACTTTGTTTAACTGTGAGTAATCAATATAAAGTCTCAAGGGCCCATCATTCTTTTTGACAGATAGTATTAGAGCTCCCCATGGCAAAATAATAGCCCTAATAAATCCTTTATCAAGTAACTCCTATAACTATAATTTGAGTCCCCTTAATTATATTGAAGCCTTTTGATAATGTAAATACATCAAATTAGCTTTAAACTCTGTATCATAAATCATGACCAAAAAATCTCTAAATAGTTTATTAACATATACACTTTGTCCTAGAGGATTTATAACTATAACCTCATGTTTCATCATATTAGCATACATGTCATATAACTTAAAAAAATTTGTACATACATATGAATGCATAGAGCCAGGATATATAAGTGTATATATATCAATAAAAAGGAACAAAAATTTACCAACAATCACATTAAGAGCATCCTGATCCTCTTTGCCCTTCATAGCATACACTCTAGCTGTAATCCTAGCATTTAAAGGTCTATCCACTATCTTTAAGGTCACTCTTTGGGCTTCATGTCCTATATTATGTTTTACAGACCTTCTTCTCTTATAATTGTTAGATGTTCCCTATGGTGATATGGACATACAACCTTACATCTCAGGATAATCTCCTATGAAATGCCTCTATGATTCGTAATTAATGCAAGCTCTTGACAACTTTTTGTATGGCTTATAGTGCATCTTTCCACAATACTCACATAAGGGAGGGGTTAATCCCTTAAAAGAAATAGCTGAAGCACTAGTTGCACTCTTATGTGGATGTCTGATTCCTCTAGTACCACTTACCATAGAGTTGTGTGAACACAGTGATTGTGTTTAGGAAAATCTATCTTTCTTATTATTGGAAGGTTGCTAACTGAATTACCCTATTACTTTGTGACTTATCTTTTCTATGGGACAATTTGTGCTTAACTTGCTTTATATTCAAAGTAACATGTACTAGCTTAGGAAAGTTATTAATCTCTTATCCCATAATGTGCACTCTAATAGCATCATTTAGCCTATCTTCAAATCTTTTTCACTTCCTCCCATCATTTTCCACCATTTATGGAGCATAGCGACTAAGTTTAAGGAATTTCTACTCATATTCTACCATAGTAAGTTATTTTTACATGAAATAAAAGAATTCCCTTCATTTCCTTTCTAAATAGATTCTCTCTATAAATTTCTCTCTGTAACATGTAAGGAAGTACTCCCAAGAAAGTGGTTATAGTGGCTATAAGATCTTTGCTTGCCTTTTTACATCAACCCACCATTAATAAGCCTTCTCATATAGTAAGGAAGTATCTCCCTTTAGCTTTTATTTAGGTGTACAATGTAAATCTTCCAAGATTCTTTCAATCTTATCCAAATAATATTTTGCAACTATAGGATCATTTTCTTTTTGCCCCTTAAAATCTTCTACTTTATTGTTATAGAGCCTTCTCTCAAACTCTAGTTCAAGGAGGTAGAGGTTGAGGCTGTGAAGGAGAAGGTTATACTGGTGTTGGCCCTATCATTTGTGTCCAAAGATTAGTGACTTGTTATAGGAATAAAACTAGAGCTTGTATGGGAATACTCTAAAAAGATGAAGCTAGTGCTTATGGCTCTAAGTTGCTAACACTAGATTGGCTGACATTCTTAACTGCCTATTCTGATGGCTACTGAGGTTTAAGATTGATGTTACCTTCCATGTAAGAGGGAGTAACTGTATTAGCTTAACATTCTCATCTTATAATGAATGATGATATGCATTTTTATGACCTCTAGACTCTCATTTAAAACCTAAGACCAACTAAACCTATGCTTTAATAAAAATAAATGTAACACCTTTACTAGTATAATAAAAACTAAGCATATGAATGTCACATTACATCATATCATAGCCTAGGCATACTAGCATACATAAGAAAGCCTAAAAGAATTTAAGAAAATAAATTTATATCATCAATGGCTTATAAAAAAAACTTACTTCCTTAGATCATAAAAGGATATAACCATTAAAACTTACATCAAAATAGCTCTTGTAATTGTAAAAGTTTAAAACAAAACCATTGGAAAGAATTAGAATTTAAAAACTTCTATCTATTAAAAATTTGGTAGCATAATGGCTATTCAGGTAACACACTTCAAAATAGATATCACAAATCACTCTTAACCATTTATATCCATATTTAACCATAAACATCATCTCCAAACATACAATTATGTCAACCTTTATATTCCACATAAAATTCCACAAGCACATATCAAAATTCTAAAGTAATAATACATCCATAATTATGTTTATTTTCTTACTTTACTTACTTATACACATTACATATAATGCTAGAAATCCAAAATATACATGTTAGCTAATTACACATACAACCCATGAGTAATTCACTTCATATATACATACATAATGTGAAATCAAAACAACAAATGCATGACTTGATCATGAGTTCCATGATTTGTAATACTATCTATATACAAAAGAAGCTTCCTAATGCAGTCACTTTTGGTTATCCCTCTTTTTAGAAGTATCAACTATAAAACTTGCACAAATAGGTAGCTATGCTAGGATGTATTCATCAATGGATACTTTTAACCTAGATAACTTTTATTCAGTTACCTAGCTATAAGCTCTAAAGAGTTAACATAAAAAATCAACAATAATGATATATATGCAAAGCACATAAGGTTTATGAGAATACAAGCATCGATATATTTCACACCACACCTAGAAATTTGAGAATTCTAGCAAACATAACTTTAACTATCTTTAACATTTATTAATACATTTTACGACTTACAAGCCTTATACTTCATACTAAAGCATGCATAATATACTTAACCATGTATAAAACTTCATCAAACTCATTGCATAAATTTACACAAGTATTAGATTCTTTTAAACATTCCATAACACCTATTTCTTTATAAAACTCATCCATGCTAGGACAATGGACTGATACAATAGATATCAAATCAATCATATCCTGATGGTGCTCTCATTAGCACAAACCATAGTACATGAAGGCACTAACTATGGTATGCAATAGGTACAAAAGTGGTGCCAACACCCACCTAAAGGTGTTATAAGAATAGGATGGTAGCTAAGGCTACAACATTGGTAAATATGCTAGGTCCTCCATTTGGCATGCCTCACTATCCTAGACCACTAAGTTTTCTAGGTTAAAATAGGCATTAAATTCTTTTATTTACTCAAGTATACATAACTTCACTTCTACATATCTTATAAGGCTCATTAACATCCATATGATGAAAATAGATATACGTCATATACATATACCAAATTAAAAGCATGTATCCATTTTTTAATGGCATAACTCATTACTTTTAGTAATTTAGCATACTAAATACATTTTACATATACATGTATACTTTTGAAAGAAGTAAGGATACATACCTTTCTTTTGTATCATAAACATGTAGCATTTGCATTTATCCAAGTAATGAGCATAATTCTCATCTTAAGAGCATATTTCATTTAAAAATGTCATATAAGCCTATTACTTCAAAAGTAGGCTTCTTAATCATGGTATACTTCACAAAACATGTTCAAACTCACTTAAGTCACAATTTAAGTCTTTATATTTTAACATTTAACAAAATAGCCATTCATAGGCCTATAATTGCAATTTTATTATATCTAAATAAAGTTCCATTTAAAAACTCAATATTTTCTCCCTTTATACACTTTTTATGCCTGATATGTTTATTTGGCTAAAAGAAGTTAGTTTTTCATCACTTTAACTCTTTTCAATTTTTCATTAAGAATTACATATCTTTTTCACATTTACTATTAGTTTCTTTAGAACATAACATGTTAGAACTTCATTCATGTTCATTTAAGCCTTTACCACCTATTCAGCCTACAAGCATAATCAAAGCATCTCATAGAAACATCGTTATCATTTCATTTATCTACATAGCACAAATCAAATAAATAATCAATACATTTATAGTCATTAAATTATGCCTATAACTTAATTTCCATTTAACACATTACTCATGCATAATTTAACCAAAAAAGGAAGTTGGGTTTCCTAACATGCATGTCACAAATTCATACTACACATAAGCATATGCTATTGTATAAGTTCAATTCCCACTCAAAAACCCTTTTACAATTATCAATTCAAGTCACTAAATTCCCATAAGCTTATTACATGGCAAATCAACCCATTCCAACATTCTCAAGTTCACTTACCCTATAAGCATAAGCTAAAACTTCTCAATCAATAATTCAAATAACCACAATTGTAAAGATACTCAAGGCTAGAAGTACCAACTTTATATGTTATATTTTAGAAATCTAAAAATGCTCTATCTATCTATCATTAAGCAAATTTGATCTTTTTTCTCTCTCTAGAGTGATTTGATCGAACAAATGGGAAAGAATCCTCTCACTAAAATCTTAATGATAACATGTATAATGAATTCCTTAGTCTTTGTAAGATACAAACATTTCCTATCATCCTAAATTCCCAAGAAAATGAATAAAAGATGAGAAGGATTTCTAGAGAGAGTTCCTCACTTTGGTCGAAACTTAAGGGAGTCTAAACTCTTCAATTGGTATTTGGTGCTTTAATTACTCCTTCAATAATCCAAAAAACCCTTGTTAATTATCAAGATTGTGAAGTTAATGTCCCAAGTCTATGAATAAATGAAGTGAAAATGAGGAAAGGGAGAGAAGGAATGGTGTCGAGTTTTGGAAGAGGAAAAGAGGAAGATAACTTTTCTCTCTCCTATTTAAAAACCTCTTTATTTATAGCAAAAAGGAAAAATTCCTTTTTTTGCCCAACCAAATATCCCCTTTTAAAATAAGTCCCTCCTTTTTATCATTTTTCTTTTAAAGAATCCACTTAAAAAAATGTACACTCTTATAAATACCTCTTTTTACATTAATAATAATAATAATAATAATAATTTCATTACTATCATTTCTTGAATAAAATTTAAAGAATTTTAAAGAAATTCTTTGGATATTTAATATTAGAAAAATAGTGCTTGTGAAATTATGAAGGTTCCAAGGATGTTACAATCATTTATCATCAGCTAAGTATACAACACAAGTAATAAGCATATAAGCATGGTACATTTTTA
>CANXYI012303584.1:0-10698 GCA_948208565.1 Hura crepitans | reverse complement strand
AGTGAAATTTTAGGATAAGAAATATAGAACAAGGTAAAGGTTAAACGAAAAGTCCCTTAGGGAAATCCAAGGATGGGTGACCTCAAGGGAAGTAACACGTCTTGCCTGTTTTAAATAAAAATAGGCAGGGGGTGTTACAATGCACTTCCCACCAGGTCACCCATCTTGAAATTTCCCCAGGTCTGCACTCCTTAACACTTATAGAATATTTATTATTTGAACAATTATTGATTAAATCCCCAATCTATCACATAGACATTTTAATAATTTTATGGTCAGTTAAAGTTTCATGACTAGTGCACCTCTTTTCAGCCCATGTGAAGGTGACTTGACACTTCAGGAACACTTTTTAAGCCTCAGTGGTACTATTCATAGAGCCTCAACTTATGACAATTACAAGTAAGTTGAGGCTCTATGAATAGTGCTATTAATGCTCGAAAAGTGTTCCTAAAGTGTTGGGTCACCTTCATGAGGCCCGAGAAAGGGCATGTTGGTCATGAAACTTTGATTGGCAATAAAATGATGAAAATGTTCTAATTTAAAAATTTAACAGAATCAATAAATTATTTTAGGCTAGAATTTAGTGGGCCGTAGGCTCATATGGACTTAGGCAAGAAATGACTTAGGATATGTCTGGGTGGACCTGAAAATACCATACCCTAAAGGTAAAACAAATTCCCTTAAGACTATTGGTGAAGGAATTTTAAATTTCTAAGGTCGTTAACTATTTTTCCTAAATCTTGAGATTTTCATGTAAATCGAGGAAAACTAGTTAACTATCCTGCTAATGGTATTTGGCCTTGAAATTTTACTAGGCCCTAAATAGGCTTGATCAAGGATTTTTAAAATAAACATGATGATTTTTGGAGGTCCAAGTGAATTTTAAAAATTCCTCAAAGTTTCAGCCAAAACCAATCATTTTCGGAAAGTTCAAGTGACAAGTGTTACCACTCAAGTCACTTAGCCCCACTATATAAAGGCTATGAGGCCATATAGACATCTATTTAGCATGCCCACCCTTTCACCCCACTTTTCTTCTTTTTCCCTTCCTCCTCTATCGAAATTCCTCTATTTCCACTAGCAACCACCACTAAACAACCACCATTATTCCACTAAAAATCACTTTAATATGGTAGAAATTAATCTTTGAAGGCTTGGAGCACCATGGATGTCCATAGAAGTCAAGAATCATTGAAGGCTTAAGTCTATATAAATGGTGGCTAAAATTTCAAGTCCTTGTGTAAGTGCTTTTCTTAATTTTTTATTTTATTTCCTAAGGGATTTCATCATGCTAAGACCTCTCATGTTCATTGAATTTCAATTGGAGGCTTATGGAATTTTAGGTGAATTTTCTAAGCCTAATGTGCGTTAATGTAGGCCAAGGGGAGAAAAGTGTACAATAAGAGAATTAAAGGCCTTTTTCGTGTAGAAAAAGCTTTAAAGGTGATAAGGTATGTGATTTTGATTAAATAAAAGTATGCCACATTGAAGATGCTTGTGAATTCCTTTGGATTAGTGTATGGAAGTTGTAAATTAGACATATATATTATCAAAATTATAGGTGTAAGCTTAATGTAATGTTACTTAGGTGTAATTAGGATATTTATATGTTGACTTGGTGAAGAAATTAGATGTAAGGCCATGATGTCCAATTGGCTGAGAGGTGTTTATAGGGTCACGACTTGTGGTGGCTTGGTATGGCATATGAATGGGGTATGTGTTATCATGTATAATGTGTATAACATGAGATTGAGTGATTAGTATGCATAGTTGATGAATATAGGTAGTGTATGTTGTGGTTGAGAGGTGTAATATGGTATTTTACCTTGGAAATTATGTATAATACATATATGAATGGTATATTTGATAGGAATTAACATGGTTAGCATGTAGTTAAAGTGTGTGGGTTAGAATAAATGAAAAAAGGTGGATGTGGTAATGTACTTAATGTGGTTGAGAGGTATGGGTATGAGTTATGGCATGTATATAGTGTGTATGATGTGTGAAGCATCATAAAATTTAGGTATTAGCATAGAAATGTATGTGTAGGTGGTGAATTTGATGATACAATACATATATACGTTTGTGACATGTTTGGCTAGGACTTATGCATAGTGTGGCATGGCATCGCCTAGTTGAGATGTCATGTCTACATATATGTTGATGCTATAATAAAGGTATATGACATGTATATATGATGAACCATAGAAAAATGCATGGGTATGGTTACAGATAAGCTTCACTAAAAGGTATGTAAGCCATGGGATGGAATGGTAAGTATGGTATGTAATGAGAATGATTATCATGGTGTCATAAGCATATATTTATGGAATCAAATTGGTATGAAGTAGGTGTAACTATGTATAGAAATATGGTATGTAAAATTGTAGGTTGATATGAAAAATGGGATTGAGAATTGGGGTAAGAAATAGGTTAGAAATAGAAATATAAGGCATAGACAAAAGTGACCTAAAATGGCCAAAACTTGGATTATTATTTGAACCATATGTACAATGAATTGGAATGGCCTTTTGAGCCAATATTAGTGGCACTATGAGATGTCGAATTTGAGAGGAAATGTGGCCTCAAATGTTTAGTTGATTTGGCATGAAATGGTGCTAGTGATGGAGTGGCTATAGGCCTATAACAGTGTACAAAATTTGTAAAGTGATCAGTAACTGTCCTATGAAAATGATTATTCAGGAATTGACCTATAAATTTTATTTGGAGGGAACATAATTAGACCTAAAATTATGACATAAAATAGACTTAAATTGGACTTATAAATGCCTAAGTAAAAGGAAACTACCCCTCGTAAATGACCCATAATCGTCCACTAAGACTGATTAGACCTGTAACTATCCGGGTCAAAATTAGACTGTTGAAATAAATTCATAACTAATTGTTAATTAGTTCTAAATAATTTAAAATTATGATCAGTGATAAAATAAACATAAATAGAAGTTAAATGGTTTATTAGTTAGACACCCACTAGATAGGTTGATCGGTCAACTATGGATTAGCAGTTGCTAGATATTTATTGAAGATTACTAGATTTAAGAGGTCTATGGATTGATTCCTGCTATCCATATTGTGATGGTTGATTGTGATTATTGAATTTGGGTGGTCTATGGACTGATCCTTCCTATCCATATTGTGATGTTTGATTGTGATTATTAGATTTAGGAGGTCTATTGACTGATCTTTGCTATCCATATTAGAATATTTGTTGAGTTTGTTAGATTTGGGAGGTTTATAGACTAATCCCTACTATCCACTGTCTAATTTTGGGAGGTTCCTATAAACTGATCCCTACTATTAGACCAGGCCCATTTAGTGGTCGAGGTCTAGAATGTGGGCCTCTACACAGTCTGAGTTCCCTCTTAGTTTAGTGTTTTGAAGTGTGGTCTACCTAGTTATGCCTACTTTTTGAATTAAGTATTTCATTTGATAATAGAATTAAAGTACGAAAATTAAAGACAACAAAATAGGGCTGGAACTTAAATAATTAAATATTAGATTGATAATAAAATAATATTATTTTGTAATAATATTAATAAAATAATATTATTTAGCTGCATAGATAATATGTATCACATTCATACATTTTGTTGTATGTTTGCTCATCTGTGTGCTTGCAATGACATGATTTCATTCCTTCAAATTCACTATTGAATTTCATACTTAACATACCAATATTTTGTTGTGTAGGTAATAGTAAGTAGTAGTCTAGCCTCAATATTTGTATAGTGTAGTAGCAAAGGCACTAAAGTGTACTACATGTTATATATTGTTTTTATGGTTTTAGTAAGCATTCATGTAAATACTGTAGGTTATGGGTTCAACAAGCTTAGAAGCTACTAGGGTCTGTAATATTAAGTTGAACATGTGATGTAAATAAAGAGGCTTATGAACTGTATGATGATTGAATGACTTTAATGAATGTGTTGATGATAGTAGAGGACTAAAAGGGTCTAAAAGGTGACAGTAGAATTGGTAATAACTATTAGAAGTGTTTTTAATAGGCTGAAAATTTTTATAATGTCACCCAAATAACTGTTGTGCTACCCAAATTTCTATGGACTTTATGATAGCTTATTTAATGAATTTTAGGACTTAATATACCTTAAATGAAAATGTCTAAGTGATAGGCTAGGGATTTAAGCAATAACTATTTAAATAATAAATATTCTATAAGTGTTAAGGAGTGCAGACCTAGGGAAATTTCAAGATTGGTGACCTAGTAGGGAGTGCATCGCTTATAGTTTTTTCAAGAATCTGGTAGAGGGTGTTGCACAATGTGCCCTAGAAAATACACCTCACTGAGCCAAAACTCACACTTGTTGAGTTTGGCATATAACTTATCTTTCCTTAAAACCAATAGAATTATTCTCCAATATTGATCATGCTATTCTTTACTCTTAGAAAGCACCAAAATTTATTCAATGAAGACAACAACAAACTGATCCAAATATTATCTAAAAATTATGTTCGTTAAATCCATAAAAGCTATTGGAGCAATGGTAAGCCCAAATGGCATTACCAAAAACTCATAGTGGTTGTATCTTATTTTGAATGTTGCCTTTGCCACATTAAATTCTTTTACTCTCAACTAATAATAACTAGATCTAAGGTTAATGTTAAAGAACACTCCTGCATCTTTTAGCTGAGCAGAAAGGTCATCAATCCATGGTAATGGGTACTTATTCTTGATAGTCACTTTATTTAGCTAATAGTAATCTTTACACAATCGAAGAGTACTATCCTTCTTCTTTACAAATAGCATTGGTCTAAAGTGAAACACTAGGCCTAATAAAACCCTTTTCCAATAACTCTTAAAGCTAGATCTTAACTCCTTTAACTTTATTAGAGCCATTTTGTATGGAGTTATTGATATCGGAGTAGTGCCAGGTAATACTTTAATGCAGAATTTGAGATCCTATTCTAGAGGCAAACTGCTTAACTCTTCTACCAACACATGTATGTAGTTAGAAACTACTAGTATACGATTTGCATCTAGACTCTCTTTCTTTGTGTCAAACCTATATAAGATAGACCTAATAGTCTTTTCTCACCATTTGTCCAACAGTGAGTGCCGAGATAACATTGGACAAAAAGTCTATGCTCTCATCCACTACTGTAATCTCAACCACATCTTCAACTGTGAGTGCCAACCTCTTCAACTTGTAATCTACTATTGATTGATACTTGGACAGCTATGCCATGCCAAATATTTAATCAAACTCATCAAATGGTAGCTTGATGAGATCAGACAAAAATTGGTGTCCTTATACTATTAATAGACACTTCTTGTAAACTTTATTCACAATAACTTGTTAACTTAAGGGATTGCTAACCAAAATCTCTAAGTTCATAAGTTTTGACTCTAACCCAAAGTCTTGTGCTCATGGTGTGTAAACATATGAATGTGTAAACACCAAATCAATCAAAGCTAAAATAGGTGAGTCAAAGAGATAGAATGTGAAAGCTGTAAAGTTTGGCTCATCAGCCTCCTCTGATGCCCTAATATCATACTAGCTCATCAGCCTCCTTTCATGCCCTGATATCATACTATCTAGTAGGAGTTCTGTGCTCAAGTTTTGACTTTGCTCTATCCCTCTAAGCTCCCTCTAGCTTATCTCTTCGGTCTCCTTTCTATCCTTTGAGAGAAACTTGTGCAGATCTATGTCTGCCCTCATCTCTCTTAGGGAAATCCTTGCTGTAATAATCCAGTGAACCACACTCAAAACATATCCCTGACTTCTTCAAGCAATAGTGCCCCTTGTGTCTCTTATGGCATATCAGACACTAAGGAATCTGACTACCTCTAGCGGCGGAACAGGTGTGCTAGCTGCCTATAACTACTGACAAGTCTTATCCTTGTTTTGGTTTCCCTAGGTTGCCTTCTGAGACTGATCATGTTTTTATGATTGTTGTGGTGCTTTATAATGATTACCCCAGAATCTCTTGCTTGTTTGATAACCTAAGGTGGATACTTCAAGACTAGAAGATCTCTTCTTCTGATAGTATTTTCGCTTCTCCTTCTACATCTTTTCTATACAACACACTAACACTAATCGATTAAAATTTCTTATCTTTATTAAAACCACATGAGACTTGAACTCTACATGTAACCCTTTCTAAAATCACTTGCACATATCAGCCTTATAGTGATAGTGTCCTTAGCATAAGGGCTAAGCATGAAGAAGTCCTTCTTATACTCCTCCACAACTTCTATTCCTGTCTAAGGTCTATAAACTATTGCCTGCAATCATCTAGATAATCCTTAAGTATGTATTTCTTATAAAATTCCTTTAGAAAAAAGTCTCAGGTCAACTCCTTTTCTGCTGATTATTATGTCAAACCATCCCACCATTTTCAAGCCTTCTTCTTAAAGTAAGGAGGTAGCACAAATCACTTTTCTCAACTAGTGTACAGTGTATATACTTCGTTATTTTCTCTATGTAATTTAACCAATACTTTGCCATCTTAGGATCCACTTCACCCTTTCCCTTTGAATCTTTAGCTCTCATTATGTTGACTTTCTCTAGGTAAGTCTTTTAGAGATCTAAAGGAAGTTCCTACTGTTGTGGTACTGGTGGTATAGTAGTCGTTATAGCCTATCTCAACAGCTGCAGCACCTCTTGCACAAAGGCTAGTGGACCCTAAGTTGCTGATGATGCCTATCAAGCAGCACTCTTAGACATAGATGCCACTCTATTAGACTCCTATCCCATAGACATGTAGCTTATCCTTCTTCTTTTTCTTCTTCTCGTGGAGCACTCATCCTGACTATAGGCATAAGAATAATTGATAAGCATCGGTATCATTAAATTATGCTATGTATAGACTTGACTCTTACAAGACTTTTATATTGCTTAAGAATGTGTAAACTATAGCTTTAATACCACTAGTTGTTACACCTCTTACCCAGTTCGATCGTGCAGCCGGTCATTGTACTCTATTAAGCTTTACGCACATAACATGTTATCCGACCTCAACTTATACATCAATGTTATTTAAAACATTTTATCGAGTATGAAAACATATACTAAAATGGGTTTCTAAAAATCTTTCAAAAACTAAGTTACATATTCAAAATTAGAAATCCTCGTGACAAAATTTTGGCAGTATAAAAGCTATACCGGGCACTCTCAAAATTTTTGAATAGTAACCTGTAAGTAGGAAAAACACTTTTATAAATTTTCTCATTCATTTCGCAACTTCGTGATCTCTCTGGCCACTCCAAGCATTATCATAATAACACATAGTCACAACCTCAAGAAGAGATGTTAGTCATGCATACATTAATTTAAAAGCATTTTAAACACGGTTACAGATCTATTTACAGTTTTGAAAAAATACGACATGCTGTGGTTGAGGCTTAAGAATAAATACATCCAACATAAGAGTGTAGTTTTCTATTATCTATACATTTCATAACTTAATTACAACATTAAAATATATAAAAATAAAGATGGTCCTATTGTTGATCTGGATGTCCCGAGGCTTAAGCTCAATTGTTCTCCTTGCATATGCATCACAAACAAAATGATGCACTAAGTGAAATGCTTAGTGGTGTAATTGAAATAACTATTGCATGCAGTTATATTTGCATATCCATTGTAATAATGTATATTGGCATCACTCATAAATGCAACAAATACAATATATTTCATGCCATATGTGTATATCATTTAATATGAAGGAATTAACATGCTCAAATAGCATCATGATATACAAACACTTAACATCACACATACATTCTAATCATGAGCACAAATAATAATATTATTATATTCTCATCAATATTTATCATTTACATATTTTAAATTATGTAGTACATCTAAAAATCACAAGTTTTACTGTAATTAAATATATAAGATTATTTTTATAATGCCCATCTTAATGAGAACATAAAACCTATAGATATCAGGATCATCTCGTATAGTGGTCCCATAGGACCTAATCGGTTGTTGCACTAGTGTAGACCTATGTAGTGGCCCCGTGGGACCTAAACAGCTGCTACACCTACGTAGAAATCAAAAATCATTAAATACAGGTTTTTAGGTCAGACAATGAGTGGACCGTAACCAACATCAAGCACTGACATGCCTATCAGCTACTATCCATCCCTAGTTAATGGGTCAGCCTATATATCTATAGGTTGTTATTCATACGGTCCATTTTTATATTTCAATAATTTCATTATCATAATTTAAACTTAAATAATTCATTTTAATACTAATATGATATCAATTTATCATAACCAAAAATATTATTTCATTTCCTATATTTTGGCATTTAAGCACAAATCACATGCCTTAATTATATATATATGCCTCATATTTCCATATTATGCTTTCATGCACATTTTAGTATCAAAATATTCATTTCTTAATTGTGAGCAAATTTTATCAATTCCATGTTCCTTTTTAAGCATATTCATTCACTAAAAGCAAGTAGGCCATTTCAGCCACTATCATTATTTAGACACGTACATCCCAAGTAAAATATCAAGTCACAATTTCATCACACATTCACTTTTTCTCTTAATGCTAGTAATTTCATAATCACATAAAACTCATGTGATACTTAAAATCAAGCAATACATGCATATAGACTATGTGTAAAACTTTATAAACTCATACATGTAAATATTATACTTGTTACACCATCTCATCATTCATATATTTATAAAAGTTCATAAGTCACCAATCATGCTTATTTATGTACATTACATGATCCATAACTCTATAACTATTTAAATGGCCATTTAGCCAAGAGTCATATATACACACTCATAAGTTTATTGTAATGCCCATGTTCCAAGGCTCCATGAACAGTGCCACTGGGTCCAAGAAGTGTGCCTAGGGTGCCAAGTCACTTGCATAGAAACTAAAGTAGTGACACTGGTCATGAGACTTCGAGGGGCTTTTTAATTTGATGAAAAAGGTAAAATTTAAAAATTTAGCAGAACCAATAATTCATTTCAGACCATAAGCTACCTCTAAAAGTAATAAAAATTTTATAGGCTAGGAATGACCAGCGATGTGCACGGACAGACGCAAAAATATTAGACCTTATAGCTCAAAAATTCCATCGATGAAAGAATTTTTAGATTCTTAGGTTGTTTGCAAATTCTCATAATTTTTTAGGTTGGCATACAAATTAAGGCAGTTTGTAATTGCCCTATCGATGGAATTTGGCTACAAAAAATTATGAGCATGTAGAGGGGATTAAAAAATGAATTTTAAAATAAACAGTGTAATTTTTTGAGGTCTGTGTGAATTTTGGTGAATTTTTGAAGTTTGCCTAACAATAAAGACATGTCGGGATGGCTGGGGTTGTTGTGGACCCAACCCCACAGTTACCAGTTTGCGTAGGGCCATTGACAAGTGGCAAGACTAGTGGATAAATGGAAAAATCCACTAATAAAGAAGAGAAATATTTTCCTCTTAGCCATAGCAGAAACGGATGCCATCCTTAATTTACACCACCATTTTCATCATTTTTTTAGCACCATTCTAGTGTTTCTATTTGCCAAAAATTCATTTGATGTGTTAGGGACTTAGAGGAAAAAGAAGTACGACAAAAGGAGATTTCTTGAAGGAATTAAAAAATCCTTAAAGTTTCTTGGACAAAAGCAGTCCAACAAGCAGCCAAGGTGAGTTTGTTTTTGGTTTCTTGAGTTTTCCTTAGGTTTTTCTTGCTGGAATTGGTTGTGTGAGATGCCTAACATCTGTGGGAATGGATTTCTATGGATTTTGAGGTGTTTTGAAATAAGAAGAAGCTTGAAGAAGGGAGGAGAAGGGGGCGTTGTAACGCTTGTAGTCAGAGTTCTATGAACAGCGCCATTTGGATTTGAAAGATGTTCCCCGTGGTGCGGGTTGTCATTTAGAGTCCAATGACTGGTAGATTTCTCATAAAACTTTGACAGGCCTAAAAATAGGAAAAATGAATGAAATAAAAATTTTAACTGAACCAACAATTCAAAGTAGGTTGTAAACTATCATTTTATGAGATAAAAATTTTTCGGGCTAGTTCAACCCCGGGACTCGAGAATGTGCTTGGATGGTCTCTAAAATGTCATACTTAGAACCTCAAAAATTCCACTGAGTATGATGGTGAAAGAATTATATTTTTCTGAGGTCGTTTGATATTTTTACTGAATATTTTATTCCGACGAGTGAATAATGCAAAAAAGTCAACAGTGGAATTTTTACTTGAAATTTTATGGGGACTCTAATCCCACTAATCAAGGATTTTTAAAATTTAAATGGAGTTAATTTGAGGTCTATAGAATGTTTTATCGATTTTTTAAGTTGAAATTGACATAATTTGCATTTAAAGGGTTTAACGTTGAATCAGACCAATTGAACCGGTCTAACCTAACTTGTATTTAAACCCCCACATGTGTGCACCCACCACATGTGTTTGGCTCATCTTCAACCTCTCCCCTCTCAAGAAGAAGATGCCATTTTCACTAAGGTTCCATTTTTTTCTTTCTTTTCTCTCTCCTCTCTTACTTAACCCCCACCAAAATTATACTCAAATTAATCCTCTTGATCCCTAGTTTCTTATTCTCCCAACAAATATTAGAAATAGGGTTTATTTGGAGAGATTCTTCAATTTTAAGGAAGGTGAGAAAGTATGGAAATCTAGTTCAAAACTCAATTTTTATTTTTGTTTTAGGTA
>CANXYI012303545.1:0-22845 GCA_948208565.1 Hura crepitans | reverse complement strand
AACCTAAAACAAGTAAATTTAAAAAGGCATATAACAAAAATGAGATACATGAAATAAGCATTTCGCTTTGCATCATCATCCTCAAGTCTATGCAAACTACATGAGTCCCCTAGTTTGGTCCTTGTGGATATCATATATTGTCTAGCAATAGGTCTATCCTGACTTTTGTCACTATAAAGAAACACAAATTACTCATTAAATAAAATGGTTAGAAACACAAGGAGAGGTTTTAAGGATCTTATAACACACTATATTTGTATAGAATCATCATACATAAGTGAATTATGAATGACTAATAGAATATACATGGCTAATTACTATAGATAACATTAAAGCAACCACTAATTCATATGGCATAGCTACAGTTTCACATAGATAGGTTCATATAGACTACACATAATAGGGCATATTAAACATAAGGGTCTGCACGGACTTGACTCCTCATGAAAAAAGGTCTATGTAGATGAAATGCACAATCTAAGATAGGTTTACATGCTTATTAACAATTAGAATAATCAAAATTAGATTGATATTACATAATTACCAATAATACATTTACATGACATGCAATAGCCATGACTATGAATTAAAAAGACATAATTTATCATTAATAACCAATAAATAATAACAAAAACAACATATGATTTTTATAACATAATATTATTATCACAAATAAGTCTATACTATAATAAAACATAATGCATTAGATAATAGGTCTATATATTTCAAATAAATCTATACCAACTGCAACAAAATATCATGCATTGGATAATAGTCCATGCAACTATAGTCCTCATGAGGGGAGGTCCATACGAACTCCAATTACAAAATAGAATATCAAATTAGGTTAAAAAATGATTAAATCATGTAATAAAACACATGGAATTATTACCTACTCATGTAATTAGCTTGGGGATTACAAAGAACCATCTATTGTAACAAATTAATCACTAAAGATTATCAATTATTAAAGAAAATAAAAAAAGGATGAGATGAAAGTAAAGGCCTTAGATCTTACCTATTAATTGAATTATAAGCAACAAGACTAAGGTTGTGTTTGGAAGAAAATAAAAGATTTTAGTAAAGGTCTAGACTTGTAGAGAAGCTTCCATGGTAGAAATTCCTTCGATTAATTTTTGATAATCGATGATAATTGATGATCTCAAAACTATGTTCATAAAGGGGCATATATAAGGTTCTGATAAAGCATTCCTATTTAGTAGAGTGGTAAGTCTCATAAAATTAAGAACTAGAATTCTAATAACAAAGCATTATTCTTGAAGCTTTTTGAAGTGAGGTCTGTGTGGACTTAGGTTTAAGGAAGCTTATAATGCCCCTTCTACTTACATCCTAGGATACTAGATATACGAGTGCCACATTATGTTCCATAGGCATTAGATGTACTATATGGACATTTATTCAATTGTATAACCACATAATACATTCAGATACATTGATAAAAACAATCTTGTCTCAATGGTTGTTATACATAAACATATTGTTTAAAACAATCATCCTTATACTATCATGGTTTATGTACTTAAGAATGAAATATAATAGAAACACTTAAAAACCAATCTCAAAAAAATAAACAATTAATAAGCAAATGCCAAAGCCATAAATTGGCTTTACAACCCTTAATATATAAAATCTTTTAAGAAAAAATTATTTGCAAATGAACTGGTTTTGAGAAAAATATGAAAATGTCTAAATGTCCATGAATGACAAGATATTTGTGACCATTCTTACTAATAATGCATTCTTTGTTGATGCCATCTTTAACCTACATGGAAATAACCAATGTGCTAAGTAAAATTTACTTAGTGGTACATAAATAATCCTTAAATATCTATATACACTTATGCACAAATCATAATGTTATAGGCATATTTACATCAGTTCTAATCATAAGCCTCATCATTTGTTATAGATCTTATGTATTTCTTTACCTTATCTTACCTCCTTGATGAGTATCTTTTAAAATTATGTTTACGTAGGGCTATAACATGCCTTTGTCAATTCATCATCAAATTTTTACACACACACACACACAAAATAAACATACTTACATATAATAAATTGTAACGTTCATAATCTCATGCCAAGTAATATTTATCAATTCAGTCATATTATTCCAATAACTCAAGCACATATTCTTATTCATATATTTATTATTCATAACTCAATTTAACTTCCATATTCAACTTTTTTTACTACTTGATATATTCTAAGACTACTATAAATTGGATAACAAGTTTCACATTGCTCTGAAGAGCTCATAAATACATTGCTTTGGAGAGCTAAATAAATCACATTATTCTGAAGAATTAGTGCCATTTCTCCATAGAGCTAATAGTTTCATTGCTTTATAGAGCTCATAGTTTCATTGCTCTATAAAACTAATAATAGTCATTGCTCCATAGAGCTAAAAGGTTGTATGGTGCCCTCTAAGGCTTACACTGCCATACCTACTCATATCTAACATTGTAATACTATTAAAGATCCTATTGGCATGTCAACTTATCCCAACGCTATAATACTAGTCTAAGTATACATGGGCATATCATTTAATTTGCTTAATTCTCATAATCATTGCATTTTTTATACTTAATGTTATGATATAATATTGTTGGTGTGTATATAGCATAACAATGAGCAATTATTCATTTTCCATCTCAAGGCATCATATTAAATTATTAATCCTAAATAATCTCATTTACTTAATAGTTTTCAACTTATGTGCTACATGTTCATCAGTTATATAACCTATATAAGCATTACATATTTAACATTTTATTGTCATGATATCAATTTATATATCAAGCATGTGATATAATAATCATTCTTTAGGGATATCATAAACATCCTCATTGTTAATTCTAAATGTTTGATCATATTGTAATATTAGAATATTAATAAAATCTCATGCATATATGTACCTTGATTTACATACATATGCACACACACACACACACACACATATATATGTCACTTTGATCCATATTACTTTGTTCATTGGTTTTATGGATTATCAATTATTTCCCATAAATTTCATATAGAAATACACCAAAATATAGTAAAGAAATCCTAATTTAGGCTGTAAGATTAAAACCTTTGAAAAACTTTCCTTTTACAAGTTAAAAATCAAGTTTTGTTGATTTGATGGGCGGTCATAGTTATGAGGTCCCTTAACACCTCACTTTATCTCCTTACCCCATAAGGCTTATAGTTGTGTGACTCATGGCAATCACAGCTATGAGGCCTATGGTTCTAATGAATTCCAATTGCAATTTTCATCAAAATATAACAACAAATCCTAAGTTTTTCAATCTAAATCACACAAATTTCAATCTTAATTTGTTTCTATAGATAATACACAATTTTCTCATTAATAATCACATAACAATGGCATTAATAATCAATCAAATAACATTAAATTCATCAATAACATTTAGAATTTCAAATTATGAATGAATCCTCAATTTCATGAAAATTAAATAGAAAATCTAAAGATAGATTTATGTACACATTGGTTTTGAAGCCTCAAACTAATTAGAATCTAATTACACTTTGATCATAGCCTTCCCCTTCTATTTTAGCATGTTTTTTTTTCTTCTTTCTTTTTAAGTTCATTAATGCCATTCACCAAAATCCATATAGTTCCTAACAATATGCACATATTAGAGCATAAAATGATTTAGGAAGAATCTTTAAAAGAAGATAGGTGAATTACCTTGATGATTGATAGAGATTTTTTTTAATTTGTGTTTTTCTATAAACTTTGAAAGATGGAGGAGAAGAGAATAAATTTTGTTTTCCTTTTTTTAGTACCACTTTTATTCTTTTATATGGCTTAAGGTGGATGACTAAGATTAATTCCTTCCCATCCATCCAATGGCTCATATCCATCAAGGCATAAATCTATCTTAATCCCTATATATTATTTTTATATTTGTTTTATTATTTTTTTTATTGAGTTTGGTGTATTACAAAGCTAGTCTATGCATACCAAATACCTTTATAGTTTGTATAGTCCTTAGTTATGAGTGCTTAATCTTATTGGTTGGGTTTATATTTAGTTATCATCATAAGCCTAAAACTAGGGTGCTTACAATGGCAATTGTAACACAACAGCCTATGTAAAGGCCCACTCAACTCTAATACCTAATTTTCTCTCCCTTCTTACCTGCTAAAGACCATTTTTATGTCCCATACATGTTTCTCATCCTTTTTAAACTCATTTTAACTCTCTTCTCACTCTAATTGTAAAATAACCATTTTACCTCTTGAAGAGTATTCCTATTTTTTAAGAGTTCTTCAACAAAAAAAAAGTCAATTTACTCGAGTTATTTCTCTGGTTATCATCATTGGGCATCTTAAAATTAGGGGGAATAAAAAGCTAATGCTTACAGCTAATAAGAAAAATAATAAAAGATGAAAAGTAAGAGGAGGTGCAAATCATAATACAAGGGCAGATTCTTGATAAAGTTTGGCCTTTTCTATTTATAAGCTAGGGTTTATTTTTAATTCCATATTTTTAGGTCATGTTTAGTCCCATTTTATTAAGTAAAGGTTGACCAACCAATTGGGGTCTTTAATTAAACAAAACCAGTCTAAAATCCTAGTTTAGTGCACTATGTGCATAGCCTATCTTTTGGGTCATTTATGTGCATTCTTTTTAGCCTATTTGCTCTTATTTTTTAATGGCATCTCATGTCTTTTATTTATATTTTTCAACATATAAGATTGAATCCCCTTTTATATATGTGTGATCTTTTGGGCTTCCGAAGCATGTTTATAGTACAAAGTGAAAAAAGAGTACCACTTAAACTAGGATTTTATTATTCGACTTCTAGAATCATTGTTGACTCAGCACCACTTTTGTATAAGTTAAGAGAGGCTTCTAGCCATACATCATAACTACCCAAGTGTCAAAAGGTTAGTGGTTTAACCATAGCCCTTTTATATATAATTACCATGCAATTAACTCCTTTGACTAAACTTTATCTCATTCTATTTTAGGTATAAACTTTGTTTCAATCCAAAAATAACTAAGGCTTTCTAATTAAGAAATAAATATGATAAATCTTGTATTTAGAATCTTTATTTCAAAAATGTCCATATGAATCACATTCATAAGACATTTAAGAGATTTATGAAAAAAAAGAATAACGTAAGAAGTAAGATAAACCCCTATAATAATTTGGGGCAGTGAATCCTTTATTGATCACTTAACTATCTTTAAATACCTTATATTATACAAAATCTATAAACTATGAACACTCTATGGTGAGGCATAAGTAATAGAGTCAAAGAATAATACTTGATACCTAAGATACTTTGGTGACCTCAAGTTTAAGGATATTTGCATCACTGATATAATGAGATACATTCACTGACATAGATTATATCTCCACATGATAATCTCATGTCAAAGTCTCCAATGTACTTATTTCTTAAACAAGCATCCATATGTTAACCCTAAGTATACCATACTTCTAGCTTGTGAGAACTACTACTTGACCTAATCAAGAAGTATAACATCTGATAGTCTATTCATATCAATAATGTCATGTCTTATCAATATTACAACTAAGGATCATTTAGTATAGACACATTTGTACGTAATAAGAATATCATAACATAAACATTTCATGATTTTCTCTACATTGTATCTTTTATACCAAGAACTTTATTACGTAGTTTAAGAATTTTATTCAAACAAATGTATTAACATGAGCACTATGTAATAAATTAAGAATGCCTTTATCATAATTAAATGAAAGTATGTACTAAATTTGTACCTATTACATGTGTTCTATAAGGTTTACTACTAACATCTAACACATAGGTAATCCATTTAGCCCTCAGAATAATTCTCAATTCTTTATACCAGTCTAAGAAGTTAGACCCAGTTAACTTATTTATCTTTAGTATGCTATTAAATTTGTAAGTCTTAGAGATAATCATTTAAAGGCATTTTTCATGAAAATGAATTTCACTTATTAATTCAAATTCTTTATTATTCAATGCTTATGAATCACTTTATTTTGTTATTTAAATTATAAAATGTTGAATGAAGTACTTGGTATGAAATACATGTGTAAAGGAAATCATAAAGAGTTCATGATATGAGATTCTTATTACATGTAAAAAATATCTCTATACCTAAAACGTCCCTAGTATTAACAAGATAGGATATTGTTAATGTGGATATATTAGCACGTGTTGTGCTTCTTAATGAGGTCAAGCAATAGCTTTCACAAGCTATAAGCAGGAGATGTTTAAAGTTAACATGTGGATGCTTCTTTAGGAAAGAAGTTCATTGGAGACCTAGCTATGAGATAATCACATGGATATTTAATCTATGTTAGTGATTCAATCTCCTCATAGTACTTATACAAGTATCTTAAGACTTGAGCTCACTCAGGTTATCTTGAATGTCGTACACTACACTTTGACACATTAGCTTATTCTTTAAGATAAGGCATTCATAGCATGATAGTTGAGTATTGTGTGAAGTATTCAAAGATAATTGATTAATCAATAAAGGATTCACCACCCCAGCTTACTATAGGGGAGTTTATCTTAAGGTATCTCATAGTTGATTTTGTTTAAAAGACTTTAGCTATAGCAATATGCATATGTGAGTGGGATTAATGCGTGCATTATGAGAACAAATAATCAATGTGTAAGAATTAATATATTTAGTGCTTTATTGAACATACTTTAATTAAGCATGAATTAAAACTAGTCTATACCCAAAATTGAATGAGATAAAGAGTGGTGGAAGGACTAATTGCATGGTAGATGTCTATGGAAAAGCCATTGACTTTTCTAACTACTTAGGTAGTCATGATGCATGAATAGATACCTCTCATGACTTACACAAGAATAAATACATTGATTGAGAATCAATAATAATTTGAAGGGTTTAACTCATAGAGTTCTATTGCAATTATTATTCTAATTAATTTTGTGTTCCTAAGTTAACTAAATAACCTAATAGGTCACACACATAAGAGAGAAGGGCATTAATGTAAAATGACAAATAATTAAATGGAATGAGATATCATTTAAGGCTAAAAAAGAATAATAAAATAAGTAAATTCACTTTAGGCTTGGTTGGACATGGGCCAATATGAATAGAAAGAAGAAAACGCCTTTTTTAATGAACCTAATTCAATTGATTGGTTTGACCATTTCAGTTAAACAAACTTAATTAAAATGGAATCAAACTTGGTTATTTGGGTTTCTAGACACCCAAAAGGGATTATGAAAAGTGTTAGTTACATGCCTTAGAGCACACATGTAATAGGGACATTTTGTGTACATTTAAACATTCAATTATAAAAAAGGCATTCTTAATTACATAAGTGCTCATGTTAATTCATTTGTTTGATATTGATTTTAAACTTTATAAAAAAGTCCCTGGTATCATTTCATAGTGTAAAGGAAATCATTAAGAGTTCATGATATGAGATTCTTATTGCATGAAAATGTGAGATACCAAAACTATCCCTAGTCATAGTATTAACAAGATGGGACATTGTTAATATAGATAGACTAACACATGTTATCTCTTTAACCTAGTCAAATAGTAGTTCTCATAGGCTATAAGCAGGGTGATGCTTAAAGTTAACATGTGGATTCTTGTTTGAGAAACAAGTCCTTGAAAGGCCAATATGAGATGTTTTATATAGATACACAATCTATGTTAGTGAAATCATTTTATCATATCAGTAGGTGCAAGTATCTTCTGACATGAGATCACCAAAGTTATCATAAGTATTAAGAGCTATGCTTTAACTCTAATGCTTTTTCTTCACCATGATATATACATAGCTAAGAGATTTGGTATAGCTCAAGATACTTAAAGGTAGTTGAGTGGTCAATAGAGGATTTACCACCTCGAATTATAATGGGGAGTTTATCTTATAGTTCTAATTTGTCTTTATTTCAAAAATCTTTAGCTAAAGTGAAATGCAAGTGTGAATGAGATTTGTAAGAGAATTTTGGGAATAAAGATGTAAATACTAGAACTTGTGTCAATTCATTTTATCTTTTCACCATACTGGATCTTATTTTTGTTTGACACAAGTTCATATTCAAACAAAAATAAGATCCAGTATGGTGGAAAGATAAAATGAATTGACACAAGTTCATACTCAAATAAAAATAAGATCCAGTATGGTGAAAAGATAAAATTCACAGTAACTGGATATGGAAGGGTTAAGTCAAACCACTTGACTTCTTTACACTTGGTAGTCTTAATGTGTGGCTGATACCTCACAAGACTTGTACATAAGTTAATTATTAATTGGGAATTAATTTTGAACTTAATGGGATTGAAGCACAAGTGTCCCAGTTAGACTATGACTCTAATTTATTATGTACTACCGACGTGTTTTGGAAACCCATAGGATCACACAAAAAAGAAAAGACAAGAGATTCAAAGTGTTTAAATGGTTTAATAACATTAGATATCATTAAAAAGTGAATTAAAAAGGAACAATAAATAATTAGGCTTGATGCCCAATTGCATTGTACAAAACTAGACACTAGGGTTTTTGAGTTTTAGGCCCTATTGAGCCCTATATGTAGTGCTATTTGGGTTAGATTTAAATTAACTTTATAATTATTAAAATGCCATAAATTATACCTTTAGCTAATCAATTATGCAGTCTTATTAAGCGACATAAAATTGACCTAAGTAAGCAAGTGTACATATGCACTCAAGCCATTTTTCTAACTTGTGTGCATAAGCTTGTTAGAGAGCCCAATTTGTGGGTTTATAAGGGTTGATGCAGGTTAAATTTTTATAGTTAATAATTTAAACTAGGAGTGTTTAAAATAATATAAATAAATCCTTAGTGATCAGCTGTAATAAGCACAAAAATCAAGAGCACAAAATAGCCTCCACATAAATGCATACCCTCTAAAATGCAATTCTCCTTTTCCTCTTCATCCATATAAATCTCTTACTAGCCCTTAGAGATTTATGTAGCATCTCTCCTCAAGCTTCTTGTGTGGACATCTTACAAGTGGTCTTAGTGAGGATCATTGTGGTTTACTACAACTCGATGACAAGAGATAAAGAAAAGGAATTATAACTTCATTGATAACGGTAAACATCAAAACATTGCTACATTTTTCATTATTAATGAATTTTGAATCTTTTTAATCCATTATCTTTGTATATTTTTCATAAAAATTTTAAAACTTTTGGTACACTTGCATGGTGGAAGGTTTAAAATATTTGAGAATTATGGTTACATTTAATTATGCATAAATTTTTATTTTATGATTCTTCAATTCTATAGTGGCTTGTGATCTCATTTTTCTACTCAAATCAATTTAATGTGATCAATTATGATTTGGAATGTTTTAGAAATCAAAATTCTTGATCTACAATTTTATTATAATGAGTTAATAGAGGAAAACTCCTCTTATGAGCATAGAAGGGTTTTGTACATATGAAGAGGGGGTTTTGCTTGATTTTCATGCATAGATGATTTAATTGTTATTTTATTGATTTGACATGATATATGATGAGTTGAAGTGTGATTTTAATTCTAGTCATATGTGTCCTGAAAACTAAATTGAGCAAATTGGAAAACACATAAAGCAACCAATCAGATTTTTGAGCGATACAAAAATTGATTAGTCACAAGTGATTTCCAATATTTCCAAAACTAATATATCATAAATATGAGATGTTTATGATGTCAATTAAATTTTTTAAGTGGTAAATATTGTTTACACATAAATGAGATTTATCAACTTGCTTGATTGCTAAGATTGTCACAATTTTGAATCAAGTAATAGTCAATTTTATCGGTTGAGTTTGCCATGGGTTAAATAATTAAAAGAGCAAATTTAATTTGATAAAATTGATTAATATAGGTCCAAAAAGGTGCAAATGGATGCTAAAATTTATCCAAAATGATTTGGGTCAATTCCATAGTCCAAGCTACAAATGGTTTTACAGTCTAATTTGATACTTAGTGATCTATCATTTAAAGATTTTTAATTAAAATTAAATTTCAATATGATTGGATTTTTCTTTCTTGGAAATATATGATAAATATCATCTTGAAATTAATTAAATTATTTCAAGTGTTGATGAATTCAATTAATTTCAAATATGAGATGATATTGACAAGCATAGCCAAATTTTACATAGAAATGTGGTTTATAGTAGAATTTGGATTCTAATCCTAAATTGGTTTAAATTTCTAATTAGATTAGAATTTTAAATTTTTTATGTGGATTAGGATTTATTCTAATGTGATATGGATAAATATTATCAAAATAGATTAAAATAAATGGATATTTTTTATGCCAATTTCCTTTTACATAGAATTCGAATTTAATGTGTTCATGCTTAAAGTGTTCTTATTGCTTTATAATTCTATTGAGATTATAACTTCGTAAATTGGAAAGATGTAATTTAATATATTTTAATATGATTAATTAATTAAATTACATGATCAATATAATTAATTCTCCACCACATATGCATGAAAATTGATTAGGTTAAGAATGGATGAACTGAACTAATTTTATAAGTGTTATAATCCTAGTAATCAACTGTAATCAAAATTTCAAGGTTTAATACATGTGATGCATAAGAAGTGCATGTTAAGGGTGTATATTTGGCATGATGACTACTGATGGATAAATACCAATATGATTAAATCATAATTTCAACATTAAATTAGGCATGTTTGTCCTAGCCTTTTCTCTTATTTTTGATATATTTCTCCTCATCTAATTCCCCTCAGATGCAACATGAGGTCTTCTAAATAATTTTATTATGTAATTAGATTACATTGGATTATATTAGGAAAAAGAAATGTAAAGAGCAAATGGAGAAGAATGCCTACCAAGAAGGACCAAGAAAAGAAGTTAGAAATGTTTTAATTATTTCTTTTTGGCTTTTTAATTTACGCACACTACCTATATTTTGGGCCAAATTTGTTTCCTTTGTCTCAAGGGAATCAATGTAAAAAAAGTCTATAACTAGGTCATATATTTAATGTGATTAAATAGCATGTGTATGATTTAATGAGATTAAATATACATGTGCATGCCAAAGCATGTGAAATCCAGTAACAAGAGCATACGATAGTATGCAACCTTGATTAAACTAAAACAAAAGAAATCCCTCAAAGTTAATACTAAGACTTACAAGCCTTCAGTTAATATATTTTTTACCAAAGTTCTTCTTACTGTTGGGTTGTTGGGCTGACCAAGCCCATGCTACATTGAATATGTAATACCTATATTAATGTGTCCGTCTTAGACAATCCATTAATTTGTTACGCTCACTCAAGGTTAATGGTGTATGAGATATACATGCACCAATAGTTTGTGACCCAATGATTAATAGTTGCATGCAAATGCAATTGGCATTAGATGCGTACCATTACTATTAAGGGTTAGGCTTGTTGGACCTAAGGTTTAACCTTAATAAGAAATGTAAAATATCTTACTAGGAAAACCTTAGAAGTGGTCTTGGTGAGGATTAATGTGGTTTGCAACAACCCGCTGAGAAAATGAATTGCGAATTCATTTATAATGGTAAATATCAAAATGCTACTACATTTTCAATTATTAATGAATTTTGAATCTTTTAAATCCATTATCTTTCTATAGTTTTCATAAAATTTTAAAAATTTTGCTATATTTGCATGATGAAAACCAATAAAAAGTTCGGTAAGGCTAGTCAACATAACAAAGTGAAAAAAAAAACTTTTACACATAATTTATAGCCACCTTTAATTTTCTTCTTGTTCTCTTATGTAAAATAGTTTTACTAGTCTTTAAATTATTTTGCTACTTGTTAATTCACCTGTTAGGTGTTTTTAATACAATTATATTATATGGATCACTATTATAGGAAATCCAATTAGATTGTTATGGCTTGTGATAACTCGGTAAGAAGATAATCGAGCAAAGGAGAAGATTTCAAAATAAATGTTAAAATTCTAATGATTTAGCTACTAAATTGAAATTAACTGATATATTTGGTTTAGAAATTTTAAATTTTTCCACTACATTTTATGTTTGCATGAGTTTCAAAACCTAGGGTGGTTTTAGAGTTTAATTGTGCTGAATAATTTCAGTTTAATATATTTTATGAAACTGGCTATGTTAAGGTGTAATTGTGCAATTTATTTTAGCTAATTTTTTAGTTCTAAATTAGAATTTTAGTGTTTAATTATGATTTTTAATGAATTAAAATTTGATTTGAAATTATTTTTGAAAAAATAATAACAATTTTGCATGATCAAAATCGAGTTTTACCATTTTTCTTTGTATAATTAGGTTTTAAGGGATTTTATATTTATGCTAGTTTTATTTGATATTTGGTTTGATTAGTCATTAAATAAATGAATTAGAATGCTTCTTTTAATCCTAGACAACATGAAAATAATTGCAAAATTGATCAAAATCAAAATGAGTTGTGAAAAGCATGCAATCGATTTTGAAAAACCAGAAAACCCATTTAGGATCCCTTTTGTCATCTCAATTTATTTTGTTTTTTAATGATTTCATGCATTTTTTTCATGAATATGGAATGTTTATTAAATAAATTTAAAGATTAGAAGTGATTAAAACTTATTTTAAATTCATTCTATGTATAATTCTATTTAACAATGATATTGCTTAACCATATTAATTCTCAATCAAAAATAGATTTGTCTATTAAATTTGCTATGCGTTGTTTGGACAGCCAATATGATTAAGACTAATATTATTGGTTAGTTTTTATAAATATGGCTGCTAGAATTGATCCCAAAATTTTTGGAATTGATTCATTAAAAAAGAATGAAAAACAATTCAATTTTTTGCATATTAGAATTTAGTTAATACATGAAATTTCACTTTTAATTTTTAAATTATAAAGTTCCAATTTGACTAGTAATTTTACTTATGGAATTAATGAAATTTTATTTATTTATTGTGATTGAATAATTTAAATTGCAAGAATAATTATTGATGTGAAAAAAGATTAAAATTTTTTAAGTTATATGCACAATTGGGTTTCAGTATGTTTTTCAATGAGATTGAAAGTATGATTTTATGGAAATAGTTTCCATAAATTAAAACCAATTAAAATTTGGATTTTAATAATATTAATGAAAATTAATTTTCATATTAGAAATTAACAAAGAAAATTAGACAAAATTGAAATTGCAAAAGTCAAAAATTTCAAGAGTTGAAATTTTTGTAAAACTCGAAGTTCATATATTATTTTTGTGCATTAGAATTGCATGTAAGAGCGTATATTTGGCATGATGATCTATTTAATGGGTTTATATGAATGTGATCATTCATAATGTATGGATTTTTATTTCATTTTGGTAATTAAGGACTACATATCTCTACCATTCTTTAAATTTTTATTGTATTTCTCTTCTCAAATCACTCTCATAAAATGTAAATTGAGGTTTTCCTTATAAGAATTTATTTAACTAGAATACATAAGATTATATTTGGTAGGAGTACAAGTAGCAATGATGAAAGATGGTGGCTCTAGAATAAAGACCCATTAAGAGAAGAAATATTACAAGTGTTGTAATTTAATTATTTATTTCTTTTTAATAGGTTGTAATTCATGCATCTACCTCAGGTTTGGTCCAATTGGTTTCTCTTTTCCACTTGGAAAAACCAATGTAAAAAATGCCTATAACTAAATCATATAATTAGAACTATCATATATATTAATGTGATTAATGTGTAATATCCATGCTAAAGCACACCAACAATGTATGATAAGACTTAATATAAGAAATTCCTCAATTAACATTAAGACATACAAGCTTTCCATCATAATAAAGTGAACACAAGTTCTTTTTAGAATTATGTTGTCAAACATACTCAAGCCCATTCTACATCAAATATGTTTAATCTATTAGTGTTAGGCTTGTCTTAATTGGTACATTAGTTTGTTAAGCATATTCAAGGCTAATGATACTAAAGGCAAGATTAGGGGAATGACTATGAGATATACATGTGCCAAGAGTTGGTAACTCGATGATTTAATAGATGTATAAGATGAAATTAATTTGAGAAACCTACCATTGAAATTCAAAAATTGCTTATTAAGCATATTGAAGGTCCATTTTGAATAGTAAATAGATATTGACCCATTAAAAAAGCTTTCGATAGGCTTTCTCCAATCAATTAGTGAGGGCTATTGATTCATAATAAAATAGTGGGAGTTTAATGTGTTTAATTAAATACCTAAGCATTTTCATGAGTGTGAGCATATTTTAACATGTTTTCATTCTTTAAGTAAAGGTTGATAGAATCATATCCATCTCTAACATTAATTTAAAAAGTATAGTCAAAATGAATAGGCTAACTTGGTCTAATTTCTTGGACTAGTATAAAAACTTAAGAAAAGTCCTCAAGGCTAAAAAGATTACTTAAGTGTTAAACACAACCCCACCTCCTCCAATTGATGATGCCTCTATAGAGGTGTAGTAGGTGTTTTGTGACACCTCTCCTACCCATATCTATGGACATCAACTGTAAGAGTGCCATACTATGTTTCCAAGGCACTAATAACTATACATGTACACTCATGCACCCATTATACATTTATTCAATCATTCATTCATAATGTAAAACTTCATTATATAAAATCAAGCAAATATTCCAACTATTGTAAGGCCATTCAAGTAGCCAAAAATAATATTTACAAATCCCAAATATCAAACTTGTGAAAACTTTATGGTTGAACTATTTAAAGAATGTTTAATCCAACCCAAATAACAAATGAAAATAAGCTCAAAATGTGATGATACCATGATCAATATGAGCTACAGATCCAACTTACAATGCTTTCTCTATTGAACTTTGAGTCTTTATCTTACAATTGCAACCAACACACTAAGAAAATTTTATGTAATGGTACATAACCCTCTATGATTACTACCAAAGAACACAAATCACAATACAATATCATATATGTTTAAATTCACATTATACTATTCATAGTGAATTAACACTCACACAAATAAGAATGAATTGTAGATGCATGCCCTTACCTAACTTACCTCATATGTGATGGTCACTAAGTAAAAAGAAACATGAATATATGCATGTACATGCATAGATAAATAATAGGGTAAATCTATTTCATAAAAATCATGTAAGTCACTTCTTATCTTAACCTCTCAACAATGGTTAAATCATTTATCATTTATCATTACTTTTCTTAACATTGTCCAATGTATCCTAGACTATTATAGACTAGATAAGGAGTTGTACAGTATCCTCAGAACTTATGCATTCATACCCATTAATCAATAAACTTAGTTACATGGTGCTATCTAAGCTTATATGGCTATGCCCACACAATAATTGATTGTATAGTGCCTTTGGGTTTATGTAGCTATACCCATAATAGTGATCAATTATGTAGTGCATATAGAGCTTACAAGGCTACACCTATAACAATGATAACATACTAATAATGGAGATGTAGTACTTTAGTAACCTATTACCATGCCAACTATCCCAATGCTATACTTGTCTAAAAATACATAGGCATTTAATGTGTTCAATCATTCTTAATGTAGTGATTTCACTAACATGCTTTTTATTTGTTTAGTCATAGAAGTATGCTTATGACATATGTTTAACCAAATAACAATAGTCCAACTAATGGTGACATATGAATAATAAAATGTCAATAATCTCAAATTCTCAATAATATTATTCATCAACCATGTAATTTTCATTTATGCAAACTCGATATAACATTTACTTATGCATCGAGGTATGTCTTTGTCAGATACACACTATACTTGTAACATAACATGTCAATTTATTGAGCAACTCAACCCTAAGGATAGAAGCATATGTAAACACTCATTTGTGTTCACCTTATATTTACATGAATATGCTTGAGGTTAATGAAGCCATAAAATAAAATTCTCAATTAAATCTTATTTATAAAATTCTCTCATAATTAGCTTGAATACTTTGAATACACATTTAAAATTATACTTTAAAATCTTTGATTCAATTTTACATAAACAAGTTCCAAGAGAAAAGTTCCTTTTAAAGCCTTGTGAAAATCCTTTCTTACTAAAACTTAAAGGTCACAAGCATGATCTCATAAGGGGTTATAGTCGAGAGACCCTATGTTAGGCAATAGAATATGTTCAAAATTGAGAAAACATTATTCATGTTCGAGAAGGGTCATAGGTGTGACCAAAAAGGCGTTACAACCAAGGCCTCTTATTTTTGAAGAATTTCAATAATGATCTCTTAGAAAAACCATATCTAAATTCATCAATTCACCTAACTGATATACAACTCAACTCCAACCAATGTTTGCACATTAAACATGGCTTAATAATCAATTTTCACAATTCAATTACATTAATTCATAATCATTTGACACCAAAATCAATCAAACTCAATAAAAAACCAATATTCAAGGCAAACAACTTTAAAATAAAAATACATTCAATTTTAACAACTAAAATCATAGAAAAAGGCTATGCACGTACTAAAAAATTGCTATAGGTCATTTTAAGATCAGTTTAGCCCTTTACAACACATTTTTGCTTCAAATTAAGTGTTAAAACTTCTCCCTTTTCTTTTTTAGCAAATAACCAATCCTAAAATCAAGGAAAAAACCAATGCAACCTTTAATCAACAACAAAAATCACAATTAGGAGGAAGAAGAATGAATGAAGAACACTTTACCTTGATGAATTAGTGGAAAAGAAAAGATGCGTACTCAGAATTTGTGAGCAATTAGAAGAAGAATGAAGGTTCAATTTTCTAACATCCTAATCATTACTTCTACCCAATTTATATGAGTTAGATGGATGGTTAGGATTGATCACTAATCATCCATCCAATGGTCCACTTTCAAACAAGGTAAAATCTCATTTTAAGACCTTTATTTGAACTTATTTACATTATTAATCCTCTATCTCTTTTTCTAATTAAAATTATAGCCTTTAATACCATTTTTTTATATTTTTACCAATGTTATTATATGTTTGGGGTATTACAACTCTTTCCTTCTTAAGTAGTTTCATCCTCAAAATTACCTAAACTAAACAACTAAGGGGTGTTACAACTCTTCCACTTAAACACTTTGAGTACACATTAAAAAATATGCTTTAAAATCTTTGATTCAAGTTTACATAAACAAACTCTAAGAGAAAATTTCCTTTCAAAGTCTTGTGAAAATCCTTTCCTACTAAAACTTAGGGTCATAAGCATGACCTCATATGGTCATAGTCGTGAAACCCTATTTTAGGTAGTAGATCATGTTCAAAATTGAGACAACATTGTTCATGTTCAAGAGGGGTCATGAGCATGACCAAAAAGGGGTCACGACCAAAACCTTTTATTTTTCCATAATTTTAACAATGATTTTTTAGAAAAATGATCTCTAAAATTAACCAATTCACTTAATTCACATGTAACTCAACGCTAATCAATTTTCACACATTAAAAATGGTTTAAAACTCAATTTTCACAAGACAATTACATCAATTCATAATCAATTAACACCAAAATCAATCAAACTCAATAAAAAATCAATATTCAAGGCAAACAGCTTTAGAACACAAATTCATTAAATTTTAACAACTAAAATCATAAAAAAAGGTTATGCAAATACTCAAAGATTACTAGAGGTCCTTTTAGTAATAGTTTAGTCCTTTACAACATATTTTCCCTTTGAATTAGGCATTAAACCTTCTCCCTTTTCTTTTCTTTTTTAGTAGATACACAGTCCCAAAATCAAGGAAAAAATGAATGCAACCTCCAATCAATAACAAAAAATCACAATTAAGAGGGAAAAATGAATGAAGAATACTTTACCTTAATGAATTGGTGGAAAAAGAGAGGATGAGTACTCAGAATTTGTGAGCAATGGGAGGGAGAATGAATATTCAATTTTCTACCTTCCTAACCATTACTTCTCCCCTATTTATATGAGTTAAATGGATGGTTAGGATTGTTAACTAATCATCCATCCAATGGTCCACTTTTAATCATGGTAAAATCTCATTTTAAGACCTTTATTCTAACTTACTTACATTTTTAATCCTTCATCTCTTTTGTTAATTACAATTATAGCCTTTAATACCATTTTTATATTTTTACCAATATTATTATATTTTTTTAGGTGTTACAAATCTTTCCCTCTTAAGTAATTTCATCCTTAAAATTACCTCAATGAAACAACTGAGGGTATTATTGTCTTATTAATAGTTCTCTTTCCAAAATTGCCTCTTTTATATTGTGGTTCCTCCATAACACTTTAACCAAAGGAATTTACTCATTCAACTCATTTGCTTCTCTAGGTAAAATCTGAATAAGTTTCTCCTCATATGTCAAATTTGGTTGTAACTCAATTTCCTCAATAGATAACACATGAGATAGGTCCAAACAATATCTCATTAGTATAGACACATGGAATACATTATAAATCTTTTCTAACATTAGTGGTAAAGCTAGCCTATAAGCTTCTAATGCCATATGCTCGATAATGTCATATGGGCTAATAAATCTTGGACTAAGCTTACCATTCCTACCAAAATGGAAAATCTTCTTCCAAAGAGATACTTTCAGGAATACCTTATCACCAACTTCATACTCAATATCTTTTCTCTTCAGGTCTGTATAAAACTTCTATTGGTCTGATGCTATCTTTGATGACTTTTATCTTTTCCTCAGCATATTGGATAAGTCAGTCCTTTAACTTTGTCCTTATTGAGTTCTATCAAGTACAAAGGTGTGCAACACTTCTTATGATGCAAAGGTTCATACAATGCCATTTTAAGGCTAGCTTAATAGCTATTATTATAGGAAAACTCCATTAATGGCAAACATCTATCCTAACTCCCTTCATTTTCAATTACACACCCATATAGCATATCTTTAAGCACCTGAATAACTCTTTATGACTGACCATCTGTCTGTGGATGGAAAGCCATGTTGAAATTCAACTTTGTACCTAAGGCTTTATACAATTTCTTCCAAAATCTCGAGATGAACCTCAAATCTTTGTCATATACTATAGATATAGACATACCATATAATTTGACTATCTCTTGAATTTAAATCCCAGCTAGTCTTTCTAAGGAGTGGTTTAATTTAATAGAAAAAAGTGAGATGACTTGTTCAATCCATCAACAATTTATCAAATAGCATTGTGCTTTTTTGTGTCAAAGGTAGGCCAATGACAAAGTCCATCATTATCTTATCCCACTTCCATTTAGGAATTACCAAGGGTTATAGCAAACTTAATGGAACTTGATATTCAGCTTTCACTTTTTAACACATCAAACACCTTGTCACTTAATCAACTATGTCTTTCTTCAATCCAAACCAACAATAATGGGTCTTTAGGCCCTTAAACATTTTAGTACTACCTGGATACATAGCATATAAGCTATTATGGACTTCATCCAAAATAAATCTCTTGAGCTCACTATCATTGGGTACATATTATCTATTTTGATAGTATAATTGTCCTTTCACTTGTTGAATCAACCTAGGTTTCACCCTTATCTCAGTAATAATGGCTCCATAGCTTTAACCAAACATTCAAAATCCTCAAGGTTACACATGAAAGAATGCATAACATTTCCTTATATGTGAACTTAACTAATAACCTATTAGAAAGGACGATTTCTTATAGAAATTATACTTCCATTAACTTTCTACTCAAGGCATTAACACCACATTTGTTTTACCTAGATGGTAGTCAATGACATAGTCATTGTCTTTGAGAAGTTTTATCTATATTTTCTATCTCAAATTAAGCTCCTTCTAAGTGTGAAGATACTTGAAACTCTTATGGTTTGTACAAATAAAACATCTCTCACCATATAGATAATGCCTCTAAATATTTAAGGCAAAAATAATAGCTGCAAGCTCTAAATCATGAGTAGGGTAGTTCTTCTCGTGAGGCTTAAGTTGCCTTGAAGCGTCAACCACCACCTTACCCTCTTACATTAGTACACAACCTAAATCACTATAAGACACATCATTATACATCATATAGTCTTTTCTTAAGACTAGTTGTATAAGTATAGAAGCTTCAGTCAACATTGTTTTGAGCTTCTTAAAGCTTGCTTGGTACTTATCACTTTACACAAACTCAACATTCTTTTGCAATAATTTGGTCAATAGAGAGCTTATGATGGAAAACCCCTTTATAAACTATCTATAGTATCCTACCAATCCTAAGACACTTCTTATCTCTACCACATTTTTAGGTGGTTACCACTCGACTATGGCTTTTATTGTGACACCCTTTACTCGAACCTATTGCTGAACCCAGATAAAGAATGGCACACAATCATATCTCATGCCCATATATAGTTTATTTATCATTGAAGCTAATCAAAGTTTTTATTTACAAACTTGAAATCTTTATGGCAAAAATTCAACAACATAATGACTATCTGGAGACATGACCCAAATATTAACCTATAGAAAATACACTTCTATATTCACATACTCATCAACTCCTAATACTAGATTTTTTGATCCTCTTAACATTCTCAATCAACCTAACTATCAATCATTCTTAACATAGTTCATAACTATATTAATTTCATCACACCATATTACACATCAATACTTACATCATATGTATATAAAGTATTTAGGTTATAAAACTTTAATACAGACTTGTTTAGAACTCACTAATATACATCACATAATAAAATGCAAAGGTATACCTTAACAGAGAAGGCTAAACACTACACTAGAGCTGATGTTGATCTACAATTGCTTATCTCCCACCTATGCATCAAAACATAATGTGCTAAACATATAACCTTATGTTGTATTTAATGAAATATATATTAAAAAAGTAAACATAACCATATATAAACATGTCAAACCACACATTCATCTTATGCAAACCCTAATGTAAAAACATGTGTACATAAATGTCCATAACATAGCATATATAAATATTTAAATCTTGTTGGTCTTCTTTACCTTTACATTAATCATTGTACTATAATCATATGATCATTCACGTTACTCTTACCATGCAACATTTAATCTTACTATCCTTTACTAGCCTATATTTGCAAGGCATGAGGTCTAATACTAGACAATGGTATCTTGACTATATAGGTATCTTGTATGTGCAGTGGTATACATTTTGGACCTTACTATAGTTGTACCAATAATGTAATATACGTAGTGGCCTTATAGGACCTTACTACTACTGCACTAGCATTATATGACATATGTGCAATGGCTCTCTAGAACCTTGGTACTGCTACACTAGCAATACATGTATGCATATATGTAAAGTGTTGTAGCCTTAGTAGGCCTTATTAATGCTACACTAGAAATGTACACATAATCTTATGCAATTGTCTGACTGGACCTTACTATTGCTACACCAGCAATGTATGACACCATAGTGTCCTAGTATCTATTAACTCCCTAGTTAACTAGTCAACCTATCTAGTCTAGGTTGTCAAACTCATATAGGCTTCTATTAAATCTTTGTCATATATGACTTATTGTATTATTGATTAACATTGTCATTATGCCATATTCCAATTCAACCATACTTATCAATTTTCTTTGAAGTACATAACATCCAATCTCTACATCATGTTTTTATTCTCTTTTCTATCATGTAATGTCACATAGCTCACATCCGTAAACTTTTCGCACTTTATGTTTTCACAAGTGTTTGCATGTTCGCACTCATTCGGCCATTTTGATACATTACCCATTCATTTAAATTTTTGGTTAGTTGACATTATAACCTTTATTTAATCATTTTGAACATCACAATATCCATTGTAGCACATTTTCACACAACACACACCATCATCTACACCATTTAGCCATATATACACATGCAATGACCCATTCTTTTTGCACTAATTATTCACCCTAAACATGTTATAAATGCTCATTCAAAGCTATTAACACATCATTTAAACATAAACTCATGCTTACATACAAAAATCACATACAACACACACATACAAATAAACTTGAATTGTAACCCATGACACAACTTAATATATATGTAACACCTCTTACTGGATTAACCTCTAAATTGAATAAGAGATGTCACTTCCTAATTAGTCATCCATCCTAATATTTCTCTCACTTTTAGCTTACTTACCGCATAATGCAACATTGCTTAATTAAGGTTCATTAGCCTCATTTCAACCTAAGTTATTATTATTATATTCAATTTTTACACCACACAGGGTCTTATATGATTCAAATCATTTCTAATTATCAAAAACTCTCCAAATCTCTTTAAGCAATTTTTATTGAAAATTCGGCAACATAACGGTTGTCTTGGTAAAAATCCAAAAATTTCAACCAGTAAAATGAACACAACTATATCAATCTCATCCACAACCCAACTCATAAGATCCTTCTAATCCACCACACAAACTCATCAGCATCAACATAATGACTCATATACAATTTAACAAACATATAGTACATAGTAGCAGTTCATACTATTATATCTCACTATCATTGTTAAAAAGCTATATATTCCCTACACATGAGTACATCTGTAATGACTGCCGGTCGACGTCTTATGAACAGTGCATTCGGAACTCGATTGATGTTCCCCGTGGTGCGGGTCATCATTTCGAGTCCGATAACTGGCATATTGTTCATAAAACTTTGACGGGCCTGAAAAGGGTCATAATGAAAGAATTAAAATTTTTAGCAGAACCAATAATTACTTTTAGGGTATAAACTTTTATTATCGGAGATAAAAATATTTTGAGACCCGGACAGTTGAAGACCCGGGAATGTACCCGGATGGTCTCGAAAATA
>CANXYI012303445.1:0-11183 GCA_948208565.1 Hura crepitans | reverse complement strand
AGGGGATATGATTTTAAGTATATTAAATAAAATGTTACTATCAAACCTAATTCTTTTAAATTTTTGTTAAATATTCAGGGAAGTATTTAATCATGACTTTTAAAATTTTTACTTTTTAAAAAATTTTAAATGTATTCAATTAAAATTTTTAAAATACTTTAAAAGTTTAGAGATATTTAATTAAAACTTTTAAATTTTCTTAAAAGTTTGTAAAAGTTTTAAAGTATTTAATTATAACTTTCTAAAAGTTTTAAAAGTTTATATATATTTAATTTTGATTTTAATTTTTAAGCATAATATATTTTATGATGTTTTAAAGACTTTTTAGTTAAAAGTTTATATATTCAACATTACATTTGTCTTTTACTTAACTCACAAACTTTTACCCATTAATTTCTCATAAAAAAAAATTGGTGTTCAAACGTTTAGAATTATTCCCTATAATCACTTTTAAAATTGATTTTGCAATTGCCTTTAAAATTAATTTTTTGGATGATAAACTAGATTTACTCTAATGAAAAGTATATAAAACTTAATTTTGTTATCTTATCTAAAAACAAAAAATCGAACTCATTAAAATATAAAAATAACATATTATTTAATTTTGATCCATAGAGTCAAAATTTTAATAAATTAATCTAAAAAAATAACTCAATTAAATTAAAAAATAAATATTATATTTTAATTATTAATTATCTTCTTATAAAATTAAATATTTCTTTTATTAAATAATCAAAAATAGTTATATGAAAAAAAAATTTAAAGAAATTACTTAAATTTTAATTAATAAAAAGACAAAAATTTACTATCAATTTCTAATTAAATTAATTATTAAATAAAAGTTAAAAAATGTTGTATATTTTTTTATTATATTTAGATAAAATTAAATATTTCTTATTATATAATCAAATATTAGCTATATATAAATAAATAGAAAGAAAATTATTCAATTTATTTAATAAAAATTATAAAAATTTATTATTGATCTTTAATTATATTAATTACTAAATAAAAATTAAAAAAATAATTTTAATAAAAAATTGAAATTTTTATCAATCTTAATAAAAAAAGTAGATAGAAGAATTCAATTGAAATGTCACGTAAACTTTAGAAATTCAATTGTTAAATTTGAAACAATATTTCTTTAATTAAAAATTGACTCAAATTTTATATATTATTTTGAAATTATCTTTAATTAATAAGCAGAAATAAAACCGGATTAGATTCAAATTATATTTCTCTTTTTTTCTTTAATTTTATAATATCTTAATTTTCATATCTAATTATATTACTTTAAAATTAACTATAAAATAGTAATTTTAGTAATAAAAATAAATGTATAAAATATTTGTAAATTGATAATAAAAGTAAAAAGATTATAAAAGTTATTCAAAATCTGTAAATGTTAATTAGTAAAAGTTATTCAAAAGCATTCATGTTTTAAAAAAAAATTCTATTAAAGTCATTTATACTTTAAAAATCTATCAAAATTTTTAAAAATTCATAATTAAAAGTCATTTAAAAAAAATATATTAAAGTCTTAATTAAATACACTCTCTAAAATTGAATAAGTGTACTTTAAATAAAATTATAATATTTTTAAGATAAATTTACAGTATGATAAGATAAATATTTATATCTACTTAAGTATACACAATTAAATTTTTAGATTGATTGATTGTTTTGGATAAAAATAATTTTATATTCTTAAATTAATAGTAAAACTATTCTTATTCTTATATATGTATTGCTTTTCAAGTAGTAGTGAAAAATTATAATTGTCATTGTAATTAAATTTGGGAATTCTCGAGTTTTTATTTATGTAAAATTATAGGTGGCAAATGAATTTGGTGGTTCGAAACATGACAGGTAGGGTTATAAACGGGTCAAAAATTATAGATTAGATCCGATAGATCATGATCCAAATAAGTCATTGTTAAAATGAATCAAATCATATGATATTATTTTTTAAAATATTTTTTTAAGTTAAAAAAATATGCATATATAACATATAAAAACTATATATATATATATATATATATAGTGAAAATGTTTTTAAACAAAAATAACCTTATAATTTAATATAATTTACAAAACAAATTTTATCAAGAATTTAAAAAATACTACCAATTAATTACTTTTTTTCTAGAATTTATTTCTAACTAGCCCTTTTGTTATATGTTTTTCTTATTCCATAATGTAACTTTATTATAGTTCAAAGTCTAAGACTTTTCTGTTAGACTAAAATGCTAATACGTATTCTAATATAATGTTTAAAAGTACTTTTTATTACTATTCTTAGTATTCTATTAGAAATTACTATTAATGTTTTCTAAAAAAAGTTAATATTAATAAATTTGTAGGTTTATTATAATTGAAAGTCTAAGACTTTTGTTTTAGGGTAAAACATTTATAAGTATTCCATTATATTACTTAAAAATAAATTTTTTATTATTATTCTATTAGAAATTAATAACTTAATATTAATAAATATGTATTGAATTTATTAGTGTAAATAAAATAGTCATTAACATTAATTATATTTTTAAATAAAGTAGAATAAATCAAATAATAGATGTCAAGATGTAAAACTTAAAAAAAATAATATGATAATTAATCATAAAGCTAACTAACTAATCAAATTTTAGTTAAAAACTATTGAATTAGATTTCTTTCAAAATAATAATTTTATAATTATATCATATAATTTAATATTATATGAATTTAAAAAATAGGTTCATATCTTTTTATATTAGATAGACATACTATACTAAAATTTGATAGTGATCTATAAAATTAAAATTAAAATTAAAATTGTAATGTTGGTAATTTTTCTATATTTTAAATATGGACTACTTAACAGTGAATAATGCTTCCAGGAACCCCAGTGAACTGAGGCCATAGGATGATAGAAATGATTAAAATATAATTATGGGTGAAATTTGGGACCAAATTAAAGTCATTTAAGATGTTAAAATAAACTGCAAAATTTGCTTATTAGTGTTATGTGAATAGTGATTCAGTAGAAATTGAATGAAAAATTATTTTAAAAGTGGTCAAAAAATTCTAAAAATAGCACAACTTGATGGTAAAAAAATTCTAACTAAGCCAATAGAACTAGTTTTGAAATTTTCTAAGATCGAAAAGTAATTAAACAGAATTAATTTATGACACCTTCACTCGAAAAAAAATTGTTAGAGAAAAATTCTGATTTTTGGAAGATAATTAAAACATAGATTTTGATATTTTTTAGACCTATTAGTTGAATTTTTTCAGACTTGGAGCATGAGATGAATTTTTCGAGGTAATTATGCTAAGAATTAATCTCCACCATTCATTTGACACATGGCACTCATCCAACCATCCAACCCATACTTAAAGATGGACCATAGGACTTTTAAAACAACCAACTTTGGCCCCTTTCCCTCTCAAAAACCCAACACCATCTCTCCCCTTGGAAACCCTAAATTCTTTCTTCATTTTACCCATTAAAACAACTAATTATATCAAATTTGCCTCAACTCCTCACTCATCTTAATTATAGTGGAATTTCATCTTAAGAAGCCCCAGGGAGTGAGTTCTTCAAGGGTGGTGAATAGTGACTAAGGTAAGCAAAAAGGGTTATTTTTAATTTCTAATAATTTTCTAAGGTTGGAATTAAGGTATTTAAGGTATTTATGAGCTTAGGTTTTCATTTGGTTGTATGTAGAATTTTTGAAGGCGACATATGTGTATGTTTGTAGATAAAAAAGGAGGAGAGGTGGAGAGGAGAGAAGGTCAAACTTGAAGAACAAATTAGGGCAATTTTGAAAAGCTAAGTAACTGAATTTAATGATTCATGCATTTTGGCTTGTTAAGTTGCATAATTTTGATATGTGCTTGTGTATGGAAAATGTGTATGTGCATGATATGGCTTTAATTTGCATGAGGTGTGATTAGGGATGAGATGTACATAATATTTAGAGCTTAAAGGAAAATGTGAGGTTTGGTGGAAACCCTTAAATGGCCGAATTGTGTATATAAAGAAATAAAAAGGATTTAGGTAATATTGATTAATAAATTGTGTATGGTTGTTTTAATTGATTATATAACATGCCTTTAAACAAGTGTGAGAAGAGAATATAAAAATTTATGAAGGTTTGTTAGGTGGGCCGAAAGGATTAGAGTAGGGTAATAAGGACTTAGAATTATTATATGACATATATGTAAACATAATGTTGAATAAAGGAATTAATTTGCATGTTTAACATTATTTTGAGACCTAACCTTTAACTTTGATAATTAAAGGATTAATGAGAACTTGAGATGTATAAATTGTTCCGTATGAGATGAGATGAGCAAGGAGTGAGAATGAATATGAGACATGAATTAAGGAGGAACAAACATGAGAAGAAATGAAGAGAGAATTGAATTAGATGTGATGAGCATGAGATATGAGAAATGATAAAAAGAGAGGAGAAGAATACAAACTTGATACTTAGAATTCTTAAGTTATTAGAAACTAGATACACTAAATGGAAAATTAAAGACTAAATGGACATAAATAGAGGCCCATATTAGTTAGACACCTACTGGATAAGTCGACCAATCAACTAAGGAGTAGCAGCTGCTAGGACACTTCGATGTCATGAAAGGTTGATTTATAAGGACGACTATGAGATGATGTTGATCTTTTTATGATACTGTGTGGGTGCAGCCACTTTAAGGTCCACGAAGGGCCATTGCACAATTTATGAGATTTAATGACAAAGTGCAGCTGTTGAGGTCCAGAATATGGGCCTCTGCATAACTAATAAGATAGAGCGCAGCTGTCGAGGTTTGTGATTCAAACCCCCGCACAATTATGATGAGTTATGACATGATGGAATGCAGCCATCGAGGTCCAAAATGCGGGCTTTTGCATACACTAAGATCCCGTTATCCAATGTTAAAAATGTAGTCTTTTGGATATAGGCCATTTACTAAATGATGACTACAACTGATTAAATGAAATGTAGATAATTAGATGACTAAAATAAATAAGGAAACTTAATATATCTGAATTCCACATAATGATACTGCATGTTAATGACTGAATATGATGCATGTTAATTGTGACCATAGTGGCATGTTGCGTGATGCTTGGCATACGAAATGATATGAGGCATGACACATGGAATAGCATGGTGTATGACATACTAAGTGGCATGATGCATGTTGTGTGAGATTAAATGTATCAATCATTAAATTCACCACTAAGCGTATGCTTAGTGTATTGGTTTTTTCTAATGCATAGGTAGCAGATAGCTCATGTGGTCCAGCCTCACCATAGTAGCAGCATAGTAGTCAGCTTCTTTTGGGTATATTATATATTCCCTCATCATGGACATTATAGTTATTAGATGCACTCATGTATAGGAAACAAACCGTGTTGTAATGATGTAGAGATATAATCTTATAAACTGATACCATATAATGTATGCTTGTTGGGTATATATAGGGTTGTTCATGGACCGGTTAACCGATCCATGAACAATTTTATTAACATGTCCATTAATTTTGGTTAACTATTATATAGTTTTGATTTTTATCCAATTTTTTCAGATCAGTTTTTCGATTAATCATTAAAACTGTTAAAATTTTCAACATATAAATATAATAAAATTATACAAATTATAAAATCCTTTTTAAATGATTAAAATACTTAAAAATAAAATTACAAATCAAATATATTACTCAAAATAAAAAAAAAGAAAAGAAAAATAAAGTTGATGTAATTAATTGCATGAATTAAACACATTAAACATGGAATTAATAATAATGTGCCTATTATACACCTATCAAAGTATATATAATTGATTTAAGAGATAATTCATTATTTATTTACTAAAAATATGCACTATAATATTTTAGAGACTAATACATCATAGTATTTATAAAATAAAATATTTTTAGGTATGAAAATATAAAATATAAAATAGATATAAACTGATTAACCGTTGACTAACGATTAACCATCAGTTTTAAAAATAAAAATCATATATCACAAATATCAGTTCGGTTAATAAAAAATTTGATTCGGTTTCAGATCAGTTTACCAGTTAATCAAAAAATCGGTTAACTATGAACACCCCTAGGTATATATCGTGTGCCATTGCTAATACTGATGAGTTGTTTGGTGGATCAGAAGGATCCAATGAGTTGGGGTGTGGTTGAGATTGATATAGAAGTGCTTATTTTATAGGTTGAAATTTTTAGATTTTTGCTCAGACAGCCGTTATATTGCCGAATTGTTGATAAAATTTCTTTAAGAGATTTTGAGAGTTTTTGATAGTGGGAAGGATTTGGTCCACTTAGGACCCTATAGAATATCTAAACAGAGTATAATGAGAGAAAATCCTATCATATGGAGACTCCAAAACCTTAAGTAAATATTAATTTTTATCGGGTTAAATGAGCTGCAAGTGAGAGAAATATTATGATGGGTGATCTACCTGGAAGTGATATCTCTTGTCCGATTCGGAAGTAGATCGGATAGAAGGTGTTACAAAAATGCTAATATCGAACAAGCAGTACTAAAATAGATTTGTAAAACATATTTAAGATTAGCACAACACACACACGAGTGAATGAGTGAAAATTTTTTGACAAAATTAACTTTATTCTTTTACATTATTAATAAAAAGGATTTTGCTCAAAGAGTTTTATTTGTGAATAACAAGATGTTTAAAATGGTGAAAAAAAATAGAGTTTAAATTATACTAACTAACCCTGTTAAACTTATAAAAGTTAATTCTGCAAGAAATTTGCTAATTTTGAAGTGTTTTAAATTTTAAATGAGTATAAATTTGATAATTCAAATATTATTTTTAGAATTTTATTAAATTTAAATGATTTTCTTTTTAAAATTATAATTTTAAAAAATTTCAAATCACATATTTTAAAAAGAGAGTTAATAGATTATAACCTTAATCTAATTTTTAATTGTTAATATATTTGACTATACATATTTGGTTATTTTAATAAAAATTAAGTTGGTTTTAATTAAAACGTATTTAATTAAAACTGTTACACTTTTTATACTTACTGCTAATGTTAATCATATTATGAGAATATTAAATTGAAATTCTTGCATTGTTTTAATTGATTATTTTTGTTGTTAACCGTTTGTTTTTTTTAAAAATAATATTGGAATTAATTATATTTTAAAATGCTTACGATTTTTTCTCCGGTCCTTTGATATATTGTGTACATGGCATGTTATTGGTTTCAAATTCATTACTTTGTAAACTCTTTAATCTCAAAATCTAAATTCACTTTTATTTAGTTCCTTTGGTTTATTGTTCCGTTTTCATAGTTTACTAGTAAATTTTACGTGTATAATTTTTTAATTAAATTTAATAAATTTATTTTTATAATATATAATTAATTAAGGCCTTTTGTATTAAAAAATTATGAAAAAATAATAGCTATTAATCAATTGTAAACATTAATATCTCTTATTAATATATTTTTAATTATATTAAATTTAATTTTACATGCAAACTTTTTATTTTAAATATTATATATATAATTTGATTATTATTAGTTATTATGTGTTTAACATTTTTAATTATATATACTTTTACAAAATGTGATTAACTAGTATAATTAATTTATTAAATGTTATAATATAACTAATTGTAAATTTAAAAAAGTTGATTTCTTTCATTGATATATTTTTAACTAACTTAATTAAATTTTATTATTATAAAATTAGTTCTTTTTCTATAATTTTTTTATAAACAATTTAACAATTTAGCTATTTATTATTGATAAGTATTTTATTATCTCATTTAAAATATTTTTTAATAGTTTGATACTAATTTTCAATACATGTATTATTTTTTAATCAGCAAAATAAATAATTTCACTTACATATATAATAAACTTGAAACTTAAATGAATACACACTTTGATTTTTTTATTGCAACTCTCTCCAAATATTAATTAATTTTTAATATATATATTATTTTCTATTTAACAAAATTCATAATTTGAATTTTTTTTAAATAAAATATATAAGCAGTTTATTTGAATTTTAATTATTTTCTTATATATTTGATTAAAAAATATTTTTATGAAATAATTATTTAATAATACGATAAACTAATCAAGGTCATTGCAGGAAGTTGTAAATACTTAAAATCCTCCGAATAAAATATTTTTTGCATGAAAATTTGCGTCAAATGCTAAGTACATTGAATTTTCACTATTTTGATATTGGTTCAATTATTTATTTAACGAAAAACTTTACAAATTTTTTATAGTTTTATTAAAATGAAAGTTAAAATTAATATTATTAAAATTATAATAACATGATGAAAAAAAAAATAAAAAAATCTCCAAAACAATAATATTTTTTAATTAAAAAATTAAATACACTCATCTTATTTGCCAATAGCATAATAATGGATAAATTGATAAAATTTGATAAGAAATAAATTCATAAAATAGCATTTACATAGCGAATATTATATTTAATATAGAAATATAAACATTATATTAAATGAAGTTAATAATCTAAATAGGCTTATAATTTATTTAGTAAAATATATTATTTAGTCATATATTTTTTATTTTAAGAAATTTAAATGTAAAGGGAATAAATATTAATGATTCAAATAAAAATATTTTTTAATAATAATTAAATAAATTGATAAGGTTATTTTAGTATAAGAAATATAGATATTACCAAATTTTTTCTTATAAAATTTACTTTCTGTGGCCTTTTGATGGACTAAAAAAAATTATTTATTTTTGTTCGTGGATTCCAAGTTAATTGCCATTACAAATTTTTGTTATCATTTTTCAATTTTTTATACAATTGCAAGTTTCATGGTTGTATTAGTTTGAAAAGAATTAGATGAATGAATTAATTAATTTTTCAGATTATTTTTTTTATTTCTTTTCTTTCTTACTTCATATATTGTATGATATTTATTGGAGCTTAGAATAGTCTCACACTCTTCATTAATGGTAATTCAAAAATAATTATTATTCGTGCTTTATTATAAAATAATAGACAAAATTTAATTGCATCTCAATTCTAATTAATACATAAGTCTTCCTATTAGTTAAAATAAGTCATCCTATTATCACATAGTATGATATCTATTAAGCCTAGAATAATCTCACTCTTCTTTCAAACATGATAATTATATGTATTCAAGTAGAAGATAAGATTTATAAAATTTAATTGCATCCCAATTCTATTTAATATATAACTCTTCTTATTATCTAAAATAAAAATTGCCTTATTATCACTTAGTTATGGTATGTTAATTTATATTTTAATTGATTTTTCAAATTATTTATTAATAGATATGTGCTAACAATATTTTTTTATAAAATGAAATAAAATTAATCTATTTAAGAATAATTGTTTCCATATAAGATCATAATAAATAAAGAGAATCATAAAATCAGTATCATTTAATAAATAATAATAATAACGCTTTTCCCTTTTTTTAATATTTAAGTCAAAACATCTTTTTAATTTTTAATATTTTATATTTTTATTTTGAAAAACCTCTCATCATACGCATGGCACGTAACACGCACATAAAAATTTAATCTATATCTATGCTATATATAAACAAATTAATTTGACCTTTAATAATTAATACTTAAAAGAATCTTTTAATTAAACATATTCTAATCAACATCTTTTAAGTTTTTATTTTAGTTAATTGAAAATAACAAAATTTTACATTTAATCTAATTTGAAAATAGTTAAATATTATAAATTTTGCAACAAACACATCATAGATTAAACAAAAATAATACAAATTATTTTTATTTTTTTTGTAATGGCTACGTTTCATTATGATTGAGTTCTAATAAGATATTAAAATATTTATGCTTCTACACACGGATTATAGTTGAAAATTAAGTATAACTGTTCCATAAAATATATATGTATAAACAAGTGAATTGAAATACTTTTTCTATTTTTTTTTTTGCACAAAAATCAAATTTTTAGTAAATATGTTTCACATTTTAATGTTCTCAATTTGTTTGCAAATAATGTTTTAAGCAATTTAAAATAATATAAAATAACTCAGAATAGTAAATGTGTTAAGGTAAAATTAATATTTAAATATTACGCAACAACATGAAATGCGTACTATTAAATTTGCATCTCAGAAGCTCCACTTTTAAAATTTTATTATTAAATTTTAAAATTTTTAATTTTAGTTTTATAACTTACATAAAAAGAATGTACAGGGCACATGCAAAACAAGCTAGTATATATATAAAAATAAGGTGAAAACTTTTTATACGTTATTTGCAAAAATGACCATATTAAGAGTTCGTGATAGATATATGTATATAGTTAAGATCTTTGGAGGGATTTTAGAAGATTTTTTCCTTGAAGATAATTAACTTGATATCTTTTATCATAATTTTCCAAGTTATTTAATTTTTCGTAGATTTTTTATAACATTTTTTTCATAGAGTATTATATGATTAATTAATGCTAAATATTAAAAATAAACTTGCATTATTAGTATTACGGACCAATAAAAATATATGGGCAAGTGCTATTATCAAAAGGAGAAAGATGGATAAAATACATAACCAATAATAATAAATATTATCCACAATGAATAATGAGAAGTTATAAAATTCTTATAAATGATATAAATTATAAAATTCTTATAAATAAATGCGAGGGAGTTCAAATTTAGATTTTCAATTTATATATAGTAATCTATTATAAATAAATAAATTTAAATAGAAATATCAAGAGTAAAGTGAGAAATATAAATTCTCTTATTATTTATTGTGTCTACAAAATGAGTATATATAGACAAAAAGAAGTATATCAAATAGGTTTTGACTATGATAATAATACTAAATAGATAGAATCTTATTTACAACAAATAAAGTTTATCTATCTATAAAAAATAGAGTTTATCTATGAGTAGTTATTCATTATATTACGGCATACAGTATTAATAGGTAAATTACTTCCCCTAAAAAATACAATCATTATAACAAGTCTTCTAGATAATACATTTCAATGTTGTAATTATGCTTTGAAAATGAACTTGATTTGTTTTTAAACTTATTGAGATGTTACTTGAGCAAACTTTATGATTTGACATCTTTAATGTAATCTTCATATTCCTTTGATTTGTAGAATTATATTTTTCAAA